>JAOEHJ010000023.1:5516447-5526929 GCA_025447855.1 Potamarius usumacintae | reverse complement strand
TTTCACTGTGGCATGGGTGTTGGTTTGAGCCAGATGGACTGGTTTGAGTATTTCAGAACCTGCTGATCTCCTGGGGTCTTCACACACGACAGTCTCTAGACAGAATGGTGCATAAAACAAAAAACACTGAGTTGAGTGAGCGACAGTTCTGTGGGTGGAAACAAACGCCTTGTCAGTAAGAGAAAATGGCCAGATGGTTTCGAGCCGCGAGGAAGGATACAGTAACTCCTAGCGACTCTTTACGACCACGGTGAGCAGAAAAGCATCTCGGCGTGCGCCGGAAAACAGAAGACCACGCAGGGTTCCACTCCTGCAGCCAAGAACGGGAATCTGAGAATCGAGAACAAGTTCCTATTGAAGTGGCTGGTGAGTGTAGAACGGAAGTTTAAAGGCGGTTCTTGGAGCAGATGCAACGCTAAGGCTGATTTCTTTCTAGCCCGGACTGTAAACTCATGCAGCCTATCAGACTATACAGTAGATCCGTTGTCAAACTGTTCATAGATGTTAGATTTCATCCCGGGGCGGCACTGTGGTGTAGTGATTAGTGGTGTCGCCTCGCGGTGAGAAGGTCCCGGGTTCGAGCGCAGCGGCTGACGAGGACCTTTCTGTGCGGAATCTGCATGTTCTCCCCGTGGGTTTCCTCCGGGTGCTCCGGTTTCCCCCAAAGGCATGCAGGTTAGGCTAATTGGTGGCTCGAAATTGACCGTAGGTGCGAATGTGAGCGCGAACGGTTGTTTGCGTCTACGCATCAGCCCTAGCGACTTGTCCGGGGCGTACCCCGCCTCTCGCCCATAGTCAGCTGGGATAGGCTCCGGCTTGCCCGCGACCCTGTAGAACAGGATAAGCGGCTAAAGGTGGATTTCATTCCTCGCGCCTAATATCGCCGTCGGCCTTCGCTGCTTCCGTCGCACCAGGTTTTCTTGTCATTTTACATTTATCTACTTATAGGATACTTATTTCATTTATGTCTCAGCAAACGTATTTAATCATGTCACGTTAGCGCAGTGTCTTGCAAAAGTATTAATCCCCCTTGGCGTTTGTCCTGTTTTGTCACGTTACAAGCTGGAATTAAAATGGATTTTTGGGCGCTCAGCACCATTTTTGATTTACTCGACATGCCTACCGCTTTAAAGATGCAAATTGTTGTTTTATTGTGACGCAAACAATAATTAAGATGAAAAATCTGGAGTGTGCAGAGGTATTCGCCCCCTTTCGTACGAAAGCCCTAAACAAGAGCCGGTCCAACCAATTTGCTTCATAAGGTCACATCATTAGTTGATTAAGATTCACCTGTGCGCAATCAAAGTGTCTCACCCGATCTGTCCCACAATGGCTGTATAAATCGACCTGTTCTGGAAGGACCCTGACTCTGCAACATGACGAAGCGAGCAACATGACAACCAAGGGGCACTCCGAACAGGTCAGAGACAAAGTTGTGGAGAAGTATGGATCAGGGTTGGGTTATAAAAAAATATCCCACCGAGCACCGTTAAATCCATTGTAACAAAACGGAAAGAACACGGCACCGCTACAAACCTGACGAGAGAAGGCCCCGCCCACCAAAACTCACAGACCCAGGCGAGGAGGGCATTAATCAGAGATGCAACAAAGACACCAAAGATAACGCCGAAGGAGCTGCAGAGATCCACAGCAGAGACGGGAGTCTCTGTCCGTAGGACCGCTTTAAGCCATACGCTCCACAGAGCGGGTCTTCGTGGAAGAGTGGCCAGAAAAAAGTCGTTGCTTAAGGAAACACGTTTGCCCAACAGCACGTGGCAGACTCCCCAAACACGCGGAAGAAGATTCTCTGGTCCGACGAGACTAAAATTGATCATTTTTGGCCATCGTGGGAAACGCCACGTGTGGTACAAACCCATCACCCCGAGAACACCGTTCCTACAGTGAAGTATGGTGGTGGCAGCCTCGTGCCACGGGGATGTTTTTTATCTGCGGGGACAGGAAAGCCGGTCAGGACCAAAGGAAAGGCGGACGGCACGAAACGCGAGGCAATTCCTGAGGAAAACCCGTTTGAGTCGGCCAGAGGTTCGAGACCGGGCCGAAGGTTCACGTTCCAGCAGGACAGTGACCCTAAAGCTACACTGGAGCGGTTTAAAGGGAAACGTTTAAACGTCTCGGAACTGCCTAATCCAATTCTGAACGAATGACTCGAGGCGATAATCATAAATAAGTTATTAGCCATTACAATTGATTAGTATTTTAAATGATTAAAAGACAATTCATGTATTTAACCCAATGTGTTATCGTACGTACAGGACACTTTTTTTTTGATGGAATAAAAACACGTGTTCTGTTCCCTTCTAGCAGGTTTCGTTCATTTGGTTTGATAGCGTGCAATATTATAAGCGTATTGCTTATCCTATGTGTATTACGTCACTCTACCCGATAGAGAAGGAGCGTCGAACACGGTTTACGATATCGCGTGGTTGTCGAGACAACATGACGTCACGCGTCGGAGACATAAAACTTCCACACTAGCGAGCGACTGCTGTGACGATTTGTAAGCAAACATGGCCGCAAGGTTTGCTTTGTTAAATACGTTAGATTTTGAGAGAATTTTGAAAGAGAACATCTGAGAGGAATGTGTATGTATAATAATAATAATAATAATAATAATATTGGCTGGCTTTTTTTCGTGGTCTGTCAGATATATTCCATTCAGCTACTCGTCTTTGACCGGTTCAATATCATGTGAGCTCAATGGGATGTATCCGATAGACCACAAAAAAAAGCCAGCCGATATTATTTGAATATCGAATCGTCGCCTTAAAGGCCAACTAAGACGACTACCCGTTATTCTTATTTTAAACAAACAAATAGCGGTTTTCGACCACATAAGAGCCTGTTTTCTGACCGTTTACGATAGTGAACGACTTTAGTTAGCCAAATGCTTTCGCATATTTTACACGCTACCGCTGCTCGGTTGATGATCAGAAATGTTTGTGACAGGTGACGTCGCTTGCGGTACACGCCGCCATAATCGAGAGAAGTGAGAACAGCGAGGATCATTTGCGTTCGTATTTTTTAAGATTATTTGAGGTAACGGCTGGATCCAGGCATTGTGTGGGAGGATGCGACAATGGCAGAAGTGTAAAAACTAGCCCGCGTCAATTCCCAAAGGACATAAAGGTAAGAAGGCAATGGATAAATGTCGTTTGCTCCACAGGGACGACAGACATTTCGCAGCCTGACTGGAACGGTCCTTCGGGCACAAAAACGGCATGTTCGCAGCTCGTGCGCTCCGAACGTTTTGAAGAAAATAGTTTCGCTCAAACGACTCGGACGCACCGGGCGTTAGGCACGCCGTACGAGCCGGCGCTGAATCCGGATGCGGTTCCCGCGGTCTTTGGCCAAAACGCGGACAAGACGAACGAGACGACGCGGTCCGCAAAAAAGTTCAAAGGGTAAGAAAACGCTTTTTTATGGCTTCCCTCACTTTTTATTAAGCGTGATACGTTTTATTAAGCAGATACATTATTTCGAGTTCCTTTGGGTATAAACGTAACGGTTGCTGATGCAGCTAAGCGGCTCGACGTTTGTTGTACGTTGGGCGTCTTGCTTTGATTTAGCGTTGTCAAAAAAGCCTCGGTAACGACTAACTAAAACAACTCTATAAACATTGTCCTGTTTGTCGAACGTGGCCGTGTACTGTGAGTGACGTCGCACCTTACGGAAACCGTTCGGAAAGCAGCTCGGGTGTTTCCGGCAATATTTCCGCCTTTTTCTGTACCAGTTTGATACATCGACTAGTTTCGGCCTCGTTTTACAGGTTTTGTCCGTGAGTCAGGGGTGCGTCTCATTAATACACTATTTTAGATGTACAGTGAAAAAAATCGACGTTGTCACCTTAGTAGACCTTTTAAGAATAACAGTCGTACCGTATCGTATCGTATCGTGTGGAAGCCTGAGGCTGACGGTAGTGGGGTTTTTTACAATTCATTTCGCTATCGTTGGCCGCATTTACCAAACGTATCTAATATATTAAGTCGATTTATGTTTTTGCGTAAACGAAAACACTAGCATTTTCTTTATACAGAGAAAAAAAGGCACAACTTTAAAACGTATACCCAGAGCCATGGTCTCATTTTCGTTTATAAATGCCTCGAGACCTCAAGAATAGCATAGGAACAGTTTTAAGCATTAACGATGAATCTAATATAGTAATTTTTACGATTAAAGTGATTCGTACAGGTAGCGGTCCGAGCGAATGACCTCGACATCCGTGACGTCACAGCAGGAAGTCTATCGGTCTCGTCGCCATTTCCGCTATAATAAAACACAGAGCCGACTGCAACTCTGATCCTCCGTTTTGAGCTAATTTATCGCCATGCCACGTAGATGTGTTGCTGGCGGGTGCGGCGACATGACAGAAGGTGGATTTACGTTGCGTTCGTGGCCCAAGAATGTTCAAACTGCAAAGATTTGGATGCGTTTTGCGAGAAGTTCACGGGCACGTAGGGTGCCTACGAAGCGGTCTCTCCTCTGCTCTGCACGTTTTACTGAAGACTCGTACGAGGCCTCTGATCTGTTGAGGAGCGTCGGCTATAAGCCCGTATTGAAAGAGGGTGCGGTATCAACAATTAAATAAAACTACAAGAAAAGGAAAGTATTTATTTTATTTTTTTAAAAGGAAAGCGAGTTTAGTCGCACCGGTTTTCCCGGAGTGAGTCGTGGGTTGTTGGTAAAACCCGGGACAGGACGTATCGCTCGGGCAGTGACATCCCCGCGGTTGTTGCTAAAACCGGTGACGTCCCGTTCCGTCCCGGGTTTTAGTAATTGCCTGAGCCGAGCAGTCATGGCGGAGTACTCGGTAATGGAGAATGAGTGGAGCAGCCACCTGATTTTCTCCACTGGATGTTGCTGCCATCTCACCCTTACGTGGAAGAAGCGAACGAACAGAGAACTGAATGAGCAACTGAAAGTCAGATTGTTTCAAAAGCGAGAACACAGAAGGGTAAGCTCCGACTCTCGTTGGAATAAAAAAACCAACACTCGTTGTTTACCTGCATTTAGATGAATACACGTAACTTGTATTGTGTTTAAGTTACCGGTATAAGATTATTTAATTTGCTTCAGAATGTGATTGTCTCAGTTCATCTGATTATTTAATTAGCCTTTTATCAGTGAAAATGCATGCATGTACATGTATGTTGCACAAGTTATAACACCTATCCTGTTTTAATGAGGGTCAACCCACAATCAATGAAGTCAAATCGGTCTTAGTCGAGCAAGTCGGTGACGGTATTGCTTACTTTTGCCGTAAATTTTTATTTATCTGACTTTTTGGTCTATAGCCGTAAAAGGCCTCGGCCTTAAAACTGGTTACCGCTGTGACGTCACGCACTCGGGGCTGGCTGGCTCAGCGGGGCAGCTCGAATGCCAACTTTGCAGTCGATTTTAACTCTCAAAAAAAAAAATATATATATATACTTTAATTCCCATTGATGCAGCATACAAGATTCGAGGATGGAGATACTATCCACTCAGAAATGTATTTAAAAATAAAGGTTCTACGTATCTCCTTTAAATTCTTCAGCGTTTCTGAAATCGCGTACGCAGAAGTGTTGCAGTTCTTGTCTATAGCACTGGGTTTTTGTTTTGTTTTTTTTTTAATAAAATGAGGTGTTTGCATTAAACACAAGTCATCTTAACATCCCGGTGATGATTTAAGGGCTTCGATTTGGCATCAAGTTTGGATATCAAGTTTCCCTCAGGATGAAAAACGCTACGATTTCTACTACAGATGTGTCCGGTCTAATGCTGCGTTATAAAAGGGCTACGCTTTTTGTATTTGCTCAGTCTGGTGTGTCATAAAAAGGTTTGCTGATGCTTGAAAGTAATTCACTGCATTCAACTAATCTCAGCACAAAATGGAATTGTAACTTCTATTTTTTACAGTGCGTTCACAGTTCCACTGCAACGATACATGATTAACGAAAAGCTTTATGGGAAAAAAAAGGATTTCTATTCTGATGTTTCCTTACCAGTGATACAGCGTGATCCTTTTCTGTTATAATGTGGATGTCCTTAGGAAAAAAAACACACACAGTAACGCTAATGAAGTTACATGATTTCTAGTTCTACAAACATGTTTATTGTACCTTTAATTATATTATTGTTGTTATTTTTTGGTGAAAACATTACTAAATTATTACGAATCATTCATAACTGTCCAGGATGAGATGAGCGCTGCTATGATCTCAATAATAACAATTATTGTGTTGTAATAGTATCATCACATAATTTTATTATTATTAGGATGGATTCATTTGGCCGTGTTGTGTGTGGGTGGGTGGGTGGGTGTTTTTCAGAAAGACAGAGAGATTTGCTGACATGCAGAATGTGCAATGAGTCACCAAATTACACAGCCCCACCCACTCTGCTCCCAGTGTGTGTTCAGTCAAACATCCAGACAAACCTCAGGATACACACAGGATCTGAGTGTAACAAGTATTTCAACTACAGTAGGATATTCTAGTTTTACCGTGGCCGAGTCCAAAATTATTGGCACCCCAAAATAAAAATTATTAAAATGAGTACCAAAAAAAACACAATATGATCTTTTCACCTTAAACGCACGAGGACGCGATAAACTGTCCGTCAATGAACAATATTTTTCTTAAAAGTGTTTTTCAGCAAAACAATGCTCTTTTAAGTTCAAATTAATGCAGGCACTCAATGAACCAGTGCAAAATAGAAGCTTTATAATCCCACAATTATTCCTGTACCGATGTGGATGTACAGTGTGTTTGGGGTGATGACCTTGTTAAAAGCTCTATGATCACTCTGTAACCTCTTGGCAGAGGCAACCAGGTTTTGGGACAAAATATCCTAGTCGTCATCTTTTTCTCCCTCGTCCAGCACTGTTGCCAGGCCGGGGTCCACGTGGACCCTGTCGATCAACATGCGTATTAATTGGAGCATAGTTTTACGCCGGATGCCCTTCCTGCCGCAACCCTCCTGTTTGGCTTGGGGGGAAAAACCCACGCGTTCACGCCTATGGACAATTAGAGTAGCCGGTTGACCTAACCGCACGTCTTTGGACTGCGGAGGAAACCCGCACAGACACGGGGAGAACGTGCAAACTCCACGCAGAAAGGCCCCTGTTGGCCAGTGGGCCCAAACCCAGAACCTTCTTGCTGTGAGGCGACGGTGCTAACCGCTACACCACTGTGCCTCCCCTTAGGGACAAAATATCCTAGTACTGAGCAGAATGTATTATGTTGTCGATCTTTTATAAAAGTCCTTGGAGGAACCAGATTCGCATCAGACTCAAAGTATTAACGATTCTTTCGGAAACACTTAATCGAAATGGATCCTGAGTGGAACCAGGAAGACTAAGGGTCAGATTCTGTTCACTTTGGGGTAGTTTTGTGTAACCAGTCAACATACTGGCATTTTTTTTTTTTTGGATGGTGGTAGGTAAATGGAGAACCCAAAGGAAACCCACATGGACACAGGGAGAACCTGGGAACGCAGGAATTGTGAGGTGGTGATGCTACCTGCTGTGTAAGTCCATGCGAGCACAATATTTTCTCAAATATGCTATATTATTCTATCCCCATTCACTGGATATGAGCAATCGCACGCTCTGATTGGCTACTCTACTACTAGGCTATCAGCTCGTATACTGCGAAGAGAGAAAAACAAAATGGCGAAGCGTGTTGCTGAACCAACTGAGAACGAAATAAAAACTCGACTCGAAAACAAAACCCCCAAAAATACCAAAAAAGCAACAAAATATGGAATGAAAGTATTCGATAGGAAGAACGTATCTTTTTTTAAAAATGTTTTTCAAAAAATATTATTATAGCATTTTTCACAAATTGCTACTGTCATTTCACCCGTTTGCTTACATTCTAAGCAGAAATTATTTTGTCGGACGTTTTGTATAAAAGTTTTTATTGAACGAATTTGCAAAAAATAAAAAGTGCTCAGTTTCTCAAAATCCAGCGAATGTGGATAGAATAAAACAATTATTCCGTTCGACCTCGTTGTCCACGGCTTATAGCCGACTCGGTGCCAAGCGCCTCGTCGGCCATCGGCTCACGTACGACTCGATTTCGTGGAATAATTGTTAATGATTATATTATTAGTAGTGCATTTTTTCACAACTAAGAACATGTATGAAATTCACTAACGTGTGTGAAACCATGTCTTCGGTTCGCACCAGAGGTTTTAAACAGCTCTGTAAGCCAACAAACATTTCCGTATTGATTTGGAAACATGTTTAAAGCGATTGTTGTCGAAAGGTCAATCGGAACCTCTTGGCAGACGCAGCCAAGTTTTTGGTGAAAACATTTTAGGACTTTGCAGAATTTAGACTGCACTTTGGTGCAAAACAGCACCAAAGCGCCACGATACGTCACAATATTTTATTAGTGGTTTTAGGAGATGTTCTTCGTACGCGCTCCCGTTTTTTTCCAACGACACGCCGAAAAAATATTCCGTTCTTGTCTTATATCGTCGGAAACAGGGGTAGGGGAGGAGTCCGTTTCTGTCCCTCGAGGTACGATCTACGCTTATGTATCTCGCAGGGCTTGTTATCGGACCTCAAGGTAACTATGCGTACCTTTTTATGGCCTAAAGCGTACGTGCGTGTTCCTGAGCAATACATAAAGGGTACAAATAAGTACCCGAGAGGGTACTGCCTCGGCGACAAGCCGTCGTACCCCTAAAGGTACGATAATGATTTTATTGAGCCGTTCTTTTCTAATTTACTTGTCGAGTCATATGGAGTCTGTGAAAAGCCCAGAATTACCAAAATAACTGGACGTCTGCTTTCCATAGACAAACGTAACACAGGTCGTGTTGCTTTATTTGTACTCTTTTATTGAATTGTGAAGTTTATTACATGGACAGAAAGACCGCTGGTCGTTTAAAACTCTGTGATCCTGCGGAAGGAGCCGGTGGTGGCGCACGCTGCGCCCCAGTCGCTGAACTTCCTGTACTCGCCGGGAGGCATGAAGTATTGACGCCCCCTGTAGTTTGGATGTTCGTACAGGGTCCAGTAGCCATCCATCACGTTGCAGGAGTAGATGTCCTTGTGGCGGAAGCGCTCTTGCACGGACACGCAGTCGTCGCTGAACTCCATCATCTGGCCCTGGAAGTCAGGACGCTCGTAGATGCGCAGGCGGTACTGTCCCCCACGGTTCTAGATGGGGACATGCAAGAAAGGGGTCTTAGGTACCAAACAGTGCAATACAAATTATTGTAGTTATGCGTTACTGCTGAGTTTCGCATTAGAGCGAATGAGTAAAGTCATAGCTGGACCCAAACCTCAGGAGCTAAATGAAAGTCTTTTGGCTATTTTAGTGTTTTAAATAAAGGCTTTGTGTCAAAATTGTTATTCCAGTAAAAACAGAATATTTCCCTGACACAAATATTTTCATATATCTATTCTTCCAATATCCAGTAACTAATAATGTTGTAATATTAAAAAAGGTGAGGTATTTCCATTAAAGGTAAGCTAAATAATTAACAATTATTCCACGAAATCAAGTCGTACATGAGCCGATAGCCGCCGAGTTGGAATAATCATTTTATTCTATCCACGTTCACTGGATTTTGAGAAATGGAGCATTTTTAATTTTTGCAAAGTCAATAAATAAAAACTTTATACAAAGCGTCTGACGAAATCGTTTCCGCTCAGGCGGACTTCTTAAAAACCTATCGATGGCTGCACGGATTGACTTTAGCGTTGTTGTTTTGTTTTGTTTTTTGTAGAAAGTGCCGTCTTGCAGAGGTATAGAATAGCTTTGGACATTTATTTAATTCTTCCTTGGCCACTTCTTCAGCTTTGTCATTTTCAAACTTCTTTAAGCTTTTAAACCAGTCTAAAATAATTCAACAAATTTTAATTCTTAAAGATGAAGAATGTAAACAAACCGATGAAATGACGGGAGCGATTTGTGAAAAATGCTATAATAATAATAAATTCTTGGAAAAAAAAAAAAGATACATTCTTACCATCAAATACTTTCATTCCGTATTTTGTTGCTTGGTTTTTTGGTATTTTTTGGGGTTTCGTTTTCGAGTCGAGTTTTTTTTTAAATTTCGTCCTTGGTCGGTTCAACAAAACGCTCCACCGTTTTGTTTTTCTCTACTCACGGTATATTAGCTGATAGCCTAGTAGTAGAGTAGCCAATCGGAGCGTGCGATTGCTCGTGTCCAGTGAATGTGGAGAGAATAAAACATTTTATAGCTCAACGCAACTCTAACTTTACTTCGGATTTTTTTTCAATGTTTTCTTCGCTGCCGGTGTCCGAACGTCACCAAAACGGTCTCTTACCATCAAAATATCTGGTCCTGATAATGAGATAAATGATTAGAACACATAACCTTGGAAATAATATACAGTTAGGTCCATAAATATTTGGACAGAGAAAACATTTTTCTAATTTTGGTTCTGTACATTACCACAATGAATTTTGAACAAAACAATTCAGATGCAGTTGAAGTTCA
>JAOEHJ010000023.1:4607216-4621328 GCA_025447855.1 Potamarius usumacintae | reverse complement strand
CATGTTGCTTGCTTAGTAGTGTTGCAGAGTCAGGGTCCTTCCAGAACAGGTTGATTTATACAGACATCATGTGACAGGTCATGTGACACTTTGATTGCACACAGGTGGATCTTAATCAACTAATGATGTGACTTATGAAGTGAATTGATTGGACCAGCTCGTTTCATACGAAAGGGGGTGAATACTTATGCACACTCCAGATTTCTGTTTTTTTTTTCATCTTATTGTTTGTGTCACAATAAAACAACAATGTGCACCTTTAAAGTGGTAGGCATGTTGTCTAAATCAAATGGTGCTAATCCTCAAAATCCATTTTAATTCCAGCTTGTAATGCGACAAAACAGGATGAACACCGAGGGGGATGAATACTTTTGCAAGGCACTGAGCAGTTCAACAAAAATTGCTTCTTCTTGGTCAATTCCTCACCATTTTGGATTCTTTCTGGTGAATAGGTTGGTATTCCTAGTGTGTATAGCTTGCAACATTTATTGCACAAGGAAGGTGGCCCACTTTAGATCGTTCCTTCTGGACTAGATGGGGCCTGCGTGAGCTACGCTGTCACTGATGGTCTCGTTTTATAATAAACTTCTGTATACACTATATCCAGTATTTGACTGTATTTAAACAAATGAAAAACAAGATCATTAATATTTCATAAAAGTTTATTATTATTATTGAACAATGCTTAAGCAGTGAAATAGAAATAATGAATTTCTAACCAGCCTTAAAGGAAGGACCTGTCATTTGGTTCTTATAAACAGGGCAAGAAAATAGAATCGACTAAATCTGTAAAGAAAATAAAAGACAATCTGCAATATTACATACAAGAGTAAAATCGTACACAAGCGAAAGATATAGGAAATTGAGAAGTGTACAGCAAAAGAAAGGAAAAAAAAAAGAAGCATAATATTTTCCATTTTTTTCTCTTGCACACCAGGTGCATTATATAAAGCTTCTCTAAAGATTTACGATTGTGCCGAATAGCAACACTGAATTACTGTAAACTGAGTACAAAAGATTAGTAAATGATCACAAGCCTCTCTCCATGAACAGAATTAGAGAAATATTCCGGATTTGTCATATGCATTTAAAAAAAAAAGGCTTTATGGCTGTATTTAAACACAAGGTGACCTCAGAGTTCGTCGTCGTCATCATAAAATCTGTTCCGTTTAATTTGTTCCTCTACCGACAGCGATTGCGGATCCTCTCCCCATAGGCAGCTGGCAGCTTTACAGTTAGAATAATCAATGCTCATTTTCTCCAGTGTTTTCATGCCCGACACCTCTTTAGTCTCTATTCCAAAATCCATAAGGTCATCCAGCAGAGTGGCTGACGATTTTGTGCTGCTTTCTTTGGTGTTAAAGTCGTCCTTGGAAAAAAAGCTCGTGCTCTCGCCAAAGCCTGCAAATACATTATCGAGAAATTGTGAGGCACTGAAATTTGTTTGCTGATCTGAATGATGCATGAGGTTTGCATCTGATACGTTCTCTTTGTTGGCACTTGAAGGTGGATGATCTTCATCCTGTAGTAAGAGCAGAAGGTTAGCACGCATCATTTCTTTGGTGTTGGTTTCCTCATTGGTGTTAGTTTCCTCTTTAATGTTGGTTTTCTCTGAAGGGTTGGTTTCCTCTTCAGTGTTTATGACCTCTTTGGTGTTGGTTTGCTCTTTAATGTTTGTTTCTTCTTTGGTGTTGGTTTCCTCATTGGTGTTAGTTTCCTCTTGAATGTTCGTTTCTTCTTTGGTGTTGGTTTCCTCTGGAGTGTTTATGTCCTCTTTGGTGTTGGTTTGCTCTTTAGGTTTGGTTTCCTCTTTGGTGTTGATTTCCTCTGTGGTGTTCTCTTCCTCTTTGGTGTTGGTTTCCTGAGTAGAAAGTGAGTAGAAGCCAAATTTGTGTGACTCTGCTTTAACATCGTCCAAACCCATCCAAGGATCACCAATATCTAGTAACAGGTGACTGTTGTTGTTGTTGTTGTTGTTGTTGTTGGCGTTCGCATTCCCATTTGCTGGTTGTTCATCTGTAGCCACACTGTCTATCACGGTCACCTTTACACCATCTGTTTCTCCACTTTCTTCATTCCTCTTTATGTTCTCACATTCATTTTCCTTCACCTTTTCCACTTTCTGAGTTTCTTCATTATAATCCACGTCTCCATTCATCTCCAAAACCTCTTTCTCATCTTTAATTTCTGATTTACCTTCAGCTTGCTTTGCCTTTTGTTCTATACCATCTGTGACGTTAGGTCCTTTCTCGACAGCTGCTGAAACATCAGTTTGTACTTGAGGAGTTGCTGCTGGTTGCTCTGAGACCTTGTCTTTAGGTAAGGCTTTCACTAGACCACCATCATGTTCTCTTTGGTTTTCGTTAGTGATGTCACTTTTTGTTGGTGAGGTCGTCTCTCTTACCACTGGCTCTGTGATTTCAGTCGTTTTTTGTGACTCCTCTTTAGGGGGCCAGGTAGGCTTGACGACTTTGAGCTCTTCTTCCAGAGTAAAGCTCTTCTTTGGTGTTTCGCTTTGAGGCGGCCAAACAATTGCAATTTTACTTGTCAGCTTTTTGGCATCGTCATCCAACTTGCTTTCTTCTTTAATTTTGGCTGGGACCGAGTCATTTTCTTTTGAGATGGGCAATGCTTTGGTATCGGATTTCACTGGAGGAAGAGTACTAACTTGATTAACATGAATTTTTTCTGATGTGTTCTTCTGATTTTTTGCACTCCAAAGCTCTCTGTGAGGCTTTTCTCCAAATCCCTCATCATAGTTTCCTTTGGATTTGAACAGTTGTTTGTAGTGGGGTTTGCAGTACATCCGTCCATGGAGAGGGGCGTAGTTTCCTAGGCTGGTGAGAGAAGAGTGATCATAATCACAGAGTTAGTCCATGAATAATGCTGTAACATACGACCAATATAGCTTTTGCAGATGGGACATCAAAGCAAAATAGAAACCCGGATGTCGGCCATATTGGTGGATCTACAAATGCGGGGTCAGGTGACATTCCATGCAAAACAGTCACGCATGCACAACTGTTTTTCCACTGCTTTAAGCGTTCTTTTAGCTATGCCATATCTTTTGTGCTGTATATGGTTGTGGTCACAACGGTAGTCGTGACTGGGGCACGTTCCGATTTTTTTAGAATTCCATCCGTGATTCGGAAAGAGGGTGAGGAAACCCTGAGGCTTAGTATGGAGAGGAGACGAGCATGGCTGAACAACATCGGCAGGGCTGATCTAACAGAGGCTAAAACCAAAATAGCTCGCGTTTGCAGTAATCCTTTTATCTCGGGTGAGATTCAAAAGCTTTCTCGATAATATCATGGAAGAATTTTATTTTGTGTTGCTAGAATTTTGCTATAAAATGAGCATTCTCTTGTCGTGGTTCAGTCGGTCATTGGTCTAACTTTAACACATGTATTACCATTTCGCTTCTAGGAGCACCAGCAAAATTATATGATGGAAGCAATCCAGACTGGGCACCCACTCAGAAAATGGGCTATGTTTCGTCCAAGGTTGGACTTGGTTCTTCAGCAGCCAAACCAGATAGAACGCGATACCTGGGTACTCGATGGTCGGTAGAAGCGTCTTATCTTCAGAAAAGTCTGACTTTTTAAAATAACATGGGTCAAAACCACACACGTCTATCTTCTCTTTGTATCGAATCTTCGCTTGACAGTTCAAATCGTGGTAATACTGAGAAAATTCAGCGTTGTTTACAGACACGCTTTTTCAGCAGCTGCCATCCTAGTTGCTTTGTATATCCACCACCATGACGGACGCTCATGACGTAGCACATTTTGATCATGTGGTTGCAAGTCATCTAAGGTACCAGTCAAAAGTTTGGACACACCTTCTACTTCGATGTTCATTCTTTATTTTCATTTATTAAGACAGTTCATGTCTTAAAGTAATGATGGATGTTGGTTCTCTTTACTTAGTAGAGCAGTTCTTGACATAATATGGATTACTGTAGTTGTGGTGTCAAATAGAGCCTTTTTATTATTTACTATTTGATCTCTAAAACATTAAGGTGGCAAGAAACTCGTCCACTCATTAACTTTTGACGAGGCACACCTGCTAATTGAAAAGCATTCCAGGTGACTACGTCATGAAACTGGTTAAGATGTAATGATGATTTACCTGAGCTGGCTGTTACAGTGGGCACACCTGAAGCAGCTTTTATGAAAGTTTTGTTTGTCTGCTATGAGAGACTCCATGGGATACACCTTCTTCCGACATACCCGACATAGTTCGTTGTCTGACACCCTTATTTTCTGTAAGAGAGAAAGTGGTCGATAAATGGAAATTAAATACTATATTAAAATTTTAGAATATAATATAAATACAAGCAATGTCAATAGCAGTCATCATGTTAATGGGCTAGCGGAGCAACAACAAGAACGAGTAAAATGTGCAAACACGCGAGTTACTGGGGTAGTACAATGCATTCAAACAAATTTCCACAACAGCTAGTAGTTATTTAAATCAAAGTAAAATCCAGTGGGAAAATCGCTTTAAAATTATTCAAAATTCCGATTTACCAACACTTTACAATCACACCAGTGATGTTTTAGTAAACACTCCTTACACTCATTAGTGTTTCCATGCCTCATCACACAATTTTACCAGTGACAACAGTGTGCTGTTGATGTGATGCACTCTGAGAGGTATGCTGTTCCGAGACACTGAATCCCAGGTTCTTGAAAACATTTTCACTATCTGCCCAGGACTGCTGGAAATTCTTCAGAAGTTGTTCTGCTGAAGCCTCAGGTGGAACATCCAGGACATGAACCTTCCCTCGTACCACATCTGCATATGTTGGTGGATCGCGACGTGTGGTCACACTCTGAGAATGAGAGGTACTATGGCTCCTTGATCCCACCACCGTGTTACCAAACTCATCAACGGTTGAGAAATGCTCTGTAACAGAGTTTTTCTCAGAGAACCCGGTGGGTTCTGTCGATTCCTCCCGCATCTCAAGATTCTTTCTGTCCTCTCTGAGATATTGGTGGGCCTGGTCACCCATTTCAAAAACATTCTTCAGGGCCTTGATATCGAAGGATGGCATCTCTTCCACCCGGGAAGGTTTTTTCTCTGGTTCATGCTCTGCATCCTCAGTATCACTACCAAGTCTCTCAGGAATAAGAATTGGATCCTTTCTTATATACACTTTGGGCTTTGGGGATTCAAATTTATTGACAAGTCTGGACAGGTCAACCCTGGGCATGTCCTCTTTCATTCTGTCATGGACATCAATAGGAATCTCTTTCTCATCATCCTCTTCTGGCCCCAGGCGGTCTGGGATATCAATAGGATCTTTCCGCATATAGTGGCGGTTCATCTCTGCCTTCTGAGCCTCCTCAAAAAACTCTCTCTTGTCTTTAACACTCCTCACGGAGTCTTCATTGGGCTCCACGGATGACTGCAGCATAGATGACTCCATCAGGTGGGTCTCAAAACTGATTTCCTGGTGGCTGGACAAGTGAGACTCCTCCATTTGACCTTGCACAATAACTTGCTCAGGCAAAGCAGTTGAAAGAGGGGATGCACCATGAGAGAGCTTGGCAGTTGTGTCTCTTAGTTTGGCTAGCTTCTCTGAGCGACTAATAGTTGGAGATGGTGTAGCTCGGCTAATATTTGTAGAGGTTTCAGACCAACGAGGTGGGGGTGTTGGGGTAGCACCTGACCTGTATGGTGGAGGAGAGGGGGTAACTTGCAGAGGAGAGTCTGTTCTTCTGGCAGTCTCAATGCAAATATATGTAGGAGATGGTGTTCTCATTCTAAGCTCTGGAGGCATTGTTTTGAACTCTGTACTTTTAATGTCTTGAACAGTTGTTTTTTTCTGAGATTCCACTTTAGCTGAACCAATGCTTATTTTCGATATTTTCTGTGTTGTGCCACCAACAGTTTTCTTCTCCTCTACTGGCTTAGACTCGGTCTTCTCCAGTGCAGCCAAATTTGCCTCTAAAAAAGTAAGTTTTATTTGAGCAAGGTTCCTCACATACATGATGATCTCCTGAAGTTTTTGCTTGTTGTACTGTGCACGGCTTAGTTCTACCTTTTCGGCAGCTCCTAGCAACCATTCTGGGATCATACTCAACATTATTTTGACTGACTTGGCATCCATTTTCCCCCCTGATTCCTGCATCACCTTGATATGACTCAGCAATTTTTGCATCTCCTCATGCTTCTGGATATCTGATGTCTCAGCTGCAGTTTCCTTAATCTCCATCTGGTAGGATTCTTTTTGTGAGTGCTGTTTACTAGCCTCCACCTCACCTGTTGGTATTTCAGAACCCCTTATTTGTTTCTTGAACTGAAATTTTCCCTTTTGATGAATATTTTGCTGTTGAACTGAGCTCTGACTGACCTTCTCCTCATGTACCAGAACATGTTCCTCCTTAATAGTCTGTTGAGATTGAATAACTGTTTGTCCTGACCCTTGCTGATGAACCTCCTTAGACACGGCTGGTAGAATATGATGCATCTCCACTGATGGTTTTGGTGCCACAGTAGGCAGCTGCTTTTTTGGCTTTTGTTTGACTTTTTTCAGATCTATCTCCAGCTTTATGTCCTTGGTGATTTGGTCTACTTGCTCTTGCTTTTCCATTTTGGAGGAAACCTGATCTGCACAGACCTGAGATATAACTGTTTGCTCTTTCTGGGTTGATTCCTTCTTTTCTTCCAGCTTCTCCTGATTGGGCATCTTAAGTGTTTTAACTCTGAAGCTTGGGGTCACTTTTGGGATCTTTGTCGGTTGTGGGGAAGCCTTCTTTGTTTCTTCAGTTACAGTTTCTTCAGCTTTTATAGAGCCAGTATGTTGACACTGAATATTTGCTGAGATTTGTTGCTTAGATTGAACTTGAGTAATGGTTTGCTTGGCTGTAGATGTGTGAGAACTTGCCTTTACATTTTCAAGGTGCTCAGTTGCTGGTAAAGGAGGGATTAGTGATGTTGGCTGAACTTTGATTTCAGCTGTAGCTTGGATCGCTTGCTTTTTATCTGTAGTAACAGCAGTTTTCTTACCTACTTTGGGAAAGGAAGGTTTGCTCAACTGAAAGGTTGTAGGGACCTTTTGTAGGGGCTGGGGGTGAGCTGTTTTTGGGGCAGATTGTTCCGGTGTTCCTGCAGCTGGCCCTTTGGGCACCTTGACTGGCTCTGGTTCACTAGGATGTACCTGCTGTGTTTCAGCTGTAATTTGTGACTGTGAGAGTTTGTCTGTGGTCAACTCTGCTTCTGTATTTGCCACATCTAAGTCCTCAATCTTGATGCTTTCAGGAGGAGATGTTGGAGTAGATTCTGTCTTACTTTTCTCAGCTTCATCTCTTTGTTTGCGGTATTTTTCTTCTGCCAGCATGAGCGGTGTTTTGAATTTCCTTGCATAAGGTCTGGGCTTTGGCTCAATAGCAGGCTCTGGGGATGGAGGAAGTTTAATTGGAGGAATAAATACCTTCTTAGGTCGTGGGGGTTCCTCTGGCTCTGGTATCTGCACTGGGATTTTTGAGGGAACTTTAGTGACTGGTGGAAGTAGCATCTCGGTTGACTTTATATTTACATCATGCTTTTTGTCCCTTGCTTTGGTTTCTGTGACTGTTGCAATAGGTTTTGCTTCTTTTTCCGTCTGTTCAAGCACAGGTGATTGTGGAGGAGGTGGTGGGGGAGCAGGAGCAGGAGCAGTTTGTTTTTTCTGCCACTTAATCTTGGGTGGATCTGTCTGCTTAGGAGGCTCAGGCTTAGGCACTTTGAATAGAGGTCGGCCCTTTGGCTTTCCAAGATTTGGCTGAGTCACTGAGTTGAGTTCTTGTTGCGATGGTGGAGGTGGGAGGAAGTCTTGGGGAGGTGGGGGAAAGAACTCAGCCTCTGCTTCAATGGCAGGGGGAGGAGGAGGTGGTGGAAGGGAAGGGTCACTATCCTGCCTCATGGCCAGATGAGAATGAGGAGAGATAAAAGGCTCTGTGACTGGAGATGGAGGAGGAGGAAGAGAGAACTCGGACTCAGAAGGTGGTGGAGGAGAGATTGGAGGAGGGGGGAAGTGAATTTCTGGTTGAGATTTCTTTTTGATCATTCCCTTTGGATTCAGGTTGCGGTTCAGACTCTTGATGTTCTGCTCAGTCTTTAGACTCTTCACATTTTGTTCTGATGATAAATTCTTGGTGTTCTTTTGTGTAACGGTGGTGTGCTCTGTTGTTACTTTGGTCTGAACCTGTGTGACCGTCTTTATTTCTTGTGTTTGCTTTGCGGTTTCAGTTGTTTGCTTTGTTTCTTTTGTGTCACACTCGGCAGCGCAAACAGCAGCACTTTCAGCTTTTTTCTCACCTGTCTGTTTTCCCACACGTTTCTTTATGGTTGCAGGACCAGGGTTTTGTTTTTGCTTTTGTTGCTGCTCTTTTACATTTATCTTCTGTGAGAACTGGGATGATTCCGATTGACCAACTGATGTCATATGTTTGGTTTCAGAGCTTTGCTCTCGAGTTAAGATCTGACATTGATTAGTTTTGACCTCTGTTTGCTTTTGTGTGTTCACACCTGTTTCAATTCTCTTGGGCAGATTTTTTGAAGAGTGTGGATTTGAGGGCTCAACCTTGGGTGTAGCAGGGCATTCACAAACTTCTTCCTGAGAAATACTTTTGGAAGATTTAACTCTACTGGAAGGATTTACTTTTGACTTATGGCTTGATTGTTCTTTCTTCTTCATAAGACATTTGATGGTTTCATGAACATCTCCCTTGATCACCTCCTCCTTATCTATCTGGGTTTGTTCTTGCTCATAAAGAGATTTTATTGACATTTTAACATCACCTTCTGTGCTAGCTCTTCTTTGCAATTGTGGTGAGGAGACTGGTTCCAGTAGGAGCTGGATGGTGCCCTTTACGTCACCCTGCTCACTCACTTGATGCTGGATGAGTTTCTTCTCAGTAGATGCTTCTTGTAAATTCAGTAAAGCTGCCTGGATGTCACCTCTAACAATTTCCTCTTTCTCAACCTCTTTTACTGCCTGCTTTGCCTCTTCAAGGGATTTTAAAGTTCCCTTAATATCACCAGCCACTACATCCTCAATAATTACTTCAGTCTTGGCAGTGGTTGATCGTTCAAGACTTTCAAGGGCACCCCTGATGTCCCCACGGACAATCTCAGGTTTCTCCATTTCTTTGAGTTGGTTCTGGGCTTCTTCCAAAGATCTGAGTGTGGTGTTGATGTCGCCTTTGACCACCTCCTCTTTTTCAACAACTTTGTGCTGATTCACTGCTTGCGTGAGTGAGTCAAGTGCTGCTCTCAAGTCTCCCTTTACAATTTCTTCCTTCTCAACATTGTGCAAAGACAGGACTGGTTCCATCATAAAAACTTGCACGGTGTTGTGAACATCCCCAGGAACAATATCATCTTCAGCCACAGTTCGTCCAATTGCATGACGACTGTTCTTCAGGATCAATTTTGTATGCTCCACATCACCTCCAATAATCTTTTCTTTACTTGTTTCATTATATGTTTCATCTGATCCTAACTGAAGTTGTCTAAGGTAGTCCAGTGCTCCAGACTCGATACAAGTTGAATAGAAACTCACATTACCTCTCTCTGTATCACTTATTTGTATTTTAGAGGACTGGTCTTTGGCATCACTGTTGTACAATAGCCTATGCAGAGTCCCACGGACATTTCCTTTAACGACGTCCTCTTTTACAAGTCCACTTTCTTCTTCCTTGTTCAACAGGGAGTATATGGTCATCCTCACGTCTCCTTTCTCATCTTCCTGAATTAAAATACCACGTTTGGCTGTCCCGTCCTTCTTCAGCAGGTTGCTGATCGCTTCTTGTATGTCGCCTCTAACGATTTCTTCCTTCTCAATATTAACATCTTTATCTTGACTAAAGAGCTGTTTGACAGTTGTGTTGATATTTCCCCTCTCCTCTGCATCAATGGTGACACCTCTCTCTGTGGTCTCGCGTCTATTGAGCAGGTTCATCATGATGTTATTCAGGTCTCCTCGTATAACCTCCTCTCTCTGGATCTCTGGAGTCTCCTGATTCAGCAGTTTGTACTTGGCCATCCTAACATCGCCAATCTCGTCTGCTTCTATAATTATCCCATGGGAGTCAACCATTTTCTGACTGTAAAGTTCCTCTAACGTCTCCTTGACACTTTTGCCGATGATCTCTGTCCTCTCTACGTTGGTTTCGTTGAACTCAGTCAGCGGAGTAGTTTCAAAAAGCCATGTTGTCGTCTTGACGTCAGCTTTGGGAATTTCCTCACGAGAAATCATGATTTCTGTTCCATCACTGTCCTTGATGCGATCAAGAGGCTCTTTTTCAAAAAGCCACACTGACTGTTTAACATCACCCTTCAGCACTTCCTCTCGTGTCACTTTTTCCATATCGTCGTATTCGGATCCCTCTCCACGGATCTTGTCAATTGTACGCGTTTCAAACATCCATGTGGCACTTCTCACATCACCTTTTTGTATTTCACTTACACTAACGGTTCTCACGTATTTCTGAGAGACGTCGTCATTTTCAAAGCGCTGCATGTTTGTTTTAACATCTCCACCCTTAATGTCTGCAACTGTCTTTAGAGTAACCTTCATATCCTCAGAAATTTCATCAAGCGGTTGTGTTTCAAATCTCCACCTTGCTGTAGTAACATCGCCTTTCTGTATATCTTCCTCAGTAACAGCTTTGATGAGATAAACCTCATCTTCGTCTTTTATTGAGTCTAGTGGCTTTGTCTCAAACAACCATCTTGCCCCGATGACATCACCTCTCAGAATTTCCTCTTTTGTGACTGTAGTAACTTCATGAAAGTGTCCTTCTTTGTCTCGAATAGCGTACAACGGTTGGGTCTCAAACATCATGGTGTAGTTTTTCACATCTCCTTTTTCAATCTCCTCTCGTATGATGTGCTGAAGTTTGCTGATCTCTGTCTCAGAAGAATCCTCTTGAATCTTATCCAGGGAATAGGTTTCAAAGATAAAACGACCTTTGTCAACATTCCCTCCTTGAACATCTGTCACTGTACGCACCTCTTTGGATTCTTCAGTGTTCTCCTTGATGGAATCAATTGGTTGATTTTCAAACATCCAGGTGCAGTTGACAACATTTCCTTTCTGGATATCCTCAGTCTGGCGAGACTTTAGCTTCTGCATGGTCTCCTCAGAGGTGGAGGTCATGATGTCAGGTGCCTGGGTCTCAAATATATACTTCATTCTTGATACATCTCCAGACTGGATATCGATCTGTGTGACTCGTTTAAAGTTACTCTGATCCTCACCTCCTTGAATATTCTCCAGGTTTTCAGTTTCAAAGAGAAAGCGGGCCAGACGTACATCCTTGCCTTGCACATCCTCTTGTTTGACTGTACAGGTTTTTAAAATGGTTTCAGATTCATCTTTGATACTGTCAAGGGTCTGGGTCTCAAAAAGCCAGGTACAGGTTTTAACATCACCTTTATGGATCTCTGTGTTGTCCTCTGTTTTTACCTCAGCTTTCTCATATAGCTCATCCATCGGCTGAGTCTCAAACAGCCACCTGCAAGTTTTGACATCACCCTTTTGGATCTCAGTGGCCTTGTTCATTCTGTTCTCCTCTTCTTCCATGCTACTGAAATATTTGATCCCATCAAGAGGCTGAGTTTCGAACAACCATTTGGCTGTTTTGACATCCCCTGATTGAATCTCCTGTTTTGAAATTCCCTTGATAATTTGGAATTTGTTTAGACTGTCATCAAACTGGTCGATTGGCCGAGTCTCGAACATCCACTTGCAGCTTCGTACATCGCCCTTGACAATTTCTTCACGTCGTACCGTTTTGACTTCGTGGTAATGTCCTGAGCTGTCCTGTACAGCATACAAGGGTGTGGATTCAAAGAGTACTTTGTTTGATTTCACCGATCCACTCGTGACACCTTCCACTGCTATCTTATGTGTGTCCGTGCACTTACTTAGATCCATGGTCTCAAATATCTCCTTGCAGTTGATGACATCACCCCTGTCTATCTCCTGAAGCTTAACCGTTCGTGTGATTTCTTTTTTGTCCTCCCTAATTTGCTCAAGAGGCTTACTCTCGAATAACCATCTCTGATGCCTCACATCACCTTTCTCCTCCTCCAATGCAACGACCTTTTGTAGTTTCCCAACTTCAGGCAACTCCTTCAGATTTTCCATTGGCACAGTCTCAAACAAATGCCTGGCTGATGTTACATCACCCCCAATGATCTCTTCTGGTTCAGATGGCCTGGCATTGGTATGGTCTTTTAAAGTATCCATGGGCTGTGTCTCAAAGACCATGCAATGTCTCTTAACATCTGCTCCTATTATCTCCTCTTTTTGAGTTTTGGTGTTTTCCAATTCTTCATCTTTGATTTGATCCAAGGTCTTTGTCTCAAAAAGCCACCTACCTCGATTCACCCCACCCTGATAGTTTTCTTCCATGGACACTCCACAAATGATCTTAACTTTAGTTGGGTCTTTGTTGATCATGTCCAGCGGCTGGGTTTCAAAAAGCCAGCGGGACGTTTTTACATCACCTTTTTCGGTTTCTTCACGTCGCACGGTTGTAATCTCCAACATCTCGCCAGAATCTCCCCGAATGACACACAAAGGTTGTGTCTCAAACATTTTTGTTGTAGTTTTGACTTCACCTTTAATCTCTTCCAGTTCTGACTTCAGTTGTAGGAAGTGTGATTCATCAATTGTCTCAGTGTGGCCAAGGGAATCAAGATGCTGAGTTTCAAACAAGTATCTGGCAGTTTTTACATCTCCTCCTGCAATGTCTTTCGTGTACACCACCTGCTCCTCTTCGTCATCCTCTTGGTAAATTTTATTCATACAGTCCAGAGGCTGCGTCTCAAATAACCAGGTTGCAGTTTGCACATCTCCTCTTGCTAGATCTGTTAGTTTTCTACTATGCTCTACTGAGTCGGGGGTTTCTGTTCCGAGAGCATCAATAGGTTGTGTTTCAAACATCCAAGTTGTATATTTAACATCTTTCCCAGCAATGATTTCCTGCTGCGCGATGTTTCGGCTTTCGTTCTCATCTGGTGTGTCATCTTTGATGGCATCAAGTGGCTTGTTCTCAAACATCCAACGCATAGATTGCACCTCACCTTTCAGAATCTCATCCCATTCCAGATACTCTCTCTCTGGGCTCATACATTTCCCAGGACTGCTGCCGTTGTTCTCAAACACGTAGCGCACTTGCTGCACATCGCCGCTAACTTCCTCATCACTGTCCGTGTGAGAGCGCTCCATTTCAGTAATGAAATCCCGCTCCAGGTTTTTGCGCACCTCTGGATGGATATGCTTGTACAAGCGTTTCAGCTCATAGAGGTTCCTCTGCTTGGAATACTGCTCCTTGCTGATTGGATATTTTTGGGAAACATGTTGATCAAGTGGCTGGGGAGAAGTACAACGCTCTGGGACTTCAACAGGGACCTGGAGGTGGTCAGCGATTGGTGGCGGAGGAGGAAATTGCTCAGTGGTTTCATAATGGGCAGATGAAGAGGCAGAGGTAGAGGATGTTGTCTTCATAGTTTTGGTAACAGACTCATAACTACCTCCTGTTGCAACTTTGGATGGCACATTTACTGGTGCCCATTGAAACTGGTTGTAATCAAGATCAATCTTTGTTGTTGAGGGAGGAAAGGAGAGTAATTGTTTCAGTAAATATATCGTCACTGAACAAACATTCTAAATGCAAAACTTAAAAAAAAATATTATGTAACGTATCCCCTTATTGTAGATAAATTTAGATCGATACTGAAGGATTAGATTATAAGCCCTGCTGGTGATCTCCCTACTTAATAAAAATGATACATGGCCAGGATTTATTGAAGTGCAGGAACAAGATCCTAATGTATTGCCAGTCATAGGAATGAGATCATTAATTCATGGCCACCTTAGCTTAGTCATGCACGGGAACAAGATAAGTGCAGATATATTGATATACACTCGCTGGCCACATTATTAGGAACATCCATACTGGTACATACACCTGCTGTTCTCTAAATCAGCCGATCCCTCGACAGCAGCACGATGCATCAAATCGCGCAGATCCAAATCAAGAGCTTCAGTTAATGTTCACAATGTTCAAACATCAGAACGGGAAAAATTGTGATCTCAAAGTGTGACTT
>JAOEHJ010000023.1:3243117-3253533 GCA_025447855.1 Potamarius usumacintae | reverse complement strand
ATGAGCTGATAGCCTAGTAGTAGAGTAGCCAATCAGAGCATGCGATTGCTCATATCCAGTGAATGTGGATAGAATATTATTAGATGTTCCACATTTCTTATCAAAAGACTCGTCTGCCTGTGAGTTAGTATTGGCTTGACTTTATCTGGCGCTCCTACCTCCATCATGTAGCTACGATCGGCAGACAACATTACCTTGGAAACAGGCTTTGTGACGTCTGTGTCATTGTTCCGTAGACTCGTAGCAGTGTCCGTAAAATTAACCGTCCGTGATCCATCATCCTTATGAAATCCGTAATATACTGAAATCCATAATTTACTATCATCCGCGATGCATCCGTATTAAAATCCATAACCACTACGTATTTTGTTGTTTTTTTTCTTTATTATATGTCTGTAATCCGTAGCCCGTGACTTATCCGTATTTTGCCAACCACCTATGAAACCCGTCATCATATGAGGTAAAAACAATAGGTGATGGATGAAAATTTTCATTTCCACTCAGCCTTCCTTAACAGAAATGTAACGGATATCATGTATTCTGTCATGATTGTATTTAACGAAATGCTACATAATGCAAACCTCTGTGAGACGTGTAGAACATGCAAGACTGGATATGATGTATTTCACAAGGTGGCAAGTCCGTTGTTGTGAAAAGCCCAAGTTAAAACATTAGCTAGTTATGGCACCAAGTCGAGCTGCATTAGGTCTTTGTTGAGAGTTCGCTTCCTGTTTCTGAACGTTTGTTTTGTTCAAGCAAAGGCTATGAATAGTTTAATATGTTTGCTTATATCTGCTGATCTTTCCTTTGCTTGTTGTTTTGAGTTTGCCTTCACGTCACTGCCAGCAGCGTCATGACAAGTCAGAACATGTAAATCCAATGGTTCCATTTCTCGCTGGAGCCATGGCAGAAGATTACCATAAATGTCACAAGGTCACCAAGATATGGATTAAAGTTTCGACTTTGCCATTTTGTTCCCATTCCAACACGACACCATTACAGCAAAAGAGCAGAAAATGTGTTTTTCAGTGTGAATGATATACTGTATTTTTAGACTCTAGAATTTGATTGATTTGGCATGAAATTGTCCCAACATGTTTTTAAAGGTCACACCGGGCCGTATTCTGGTCCAAAAGTTTTGTGAACATTTATGCAGGGAATAAATGTTACTCATGTTCAGAGTCAGGTTGCGCACCTGAGTTGCTTGAGTCGATTTGCTGGGCTCTGAATTCAGATTATTAAAAATTACTTACGTGTAGTTAATTTCCACACGTGATTGACAAATATTTCTTGAATGGAAGCGTCCGACACAGGGCTTTTCAATAGCGTCTAGACTAGACCACTGCATTTTAAAGACAAGCATAAAAATCTGGTCTAGAAAATAAGGACCGGAAAAGTAGATTTTTTTTGTTGTTGTTGTTAAAGCACGAGACATAGTTAATAGTTAATTTCCGCACGTGTGATTGGCAGAAATTTCTTGAGTAGAAGTGTCCGAGACTGGGCTTTTCGGTAGCGTCTAGTTTATAGACAAGCATAAAAATCTGGTCTAGAAAATAAGGACTGAAAAGCAGTTTTTTCCATTGTTTTTAAAGCATGAGACAATTAAAAAATGGAAAACTAAAACAACGATATATCGTTAGAGGATGAATAATATTACGGTAGTTGTTACAATCTCAGTAATTACTGAAAACAATATGGCTTCCACTCGGAATATTCAGTAGCTTATAAACTAGCACTTGATCCAGCACATCTTATTATTTTGCATTGTATTTGTATTATTTCATGCTCTGATGATTAGCACCTGTTATGTATGTCCCCTCAATTAATTTCATTATTGCAGGATTCTGATGCGCAAATTTAGGCTACCAAGAGATCATGAATGTGAGTTTTCTTCATTTATGATCAGTGTTCTGTATTGGGGGGGGAAGAGTCACACTGATAACAGAATTTCTCTTATGTCTCCTCTTATCCAGACTGTTTCCAGACAGGCCTTGTAGAGAGACAGATCCTGGAAGTGTTACAGCATCCATCCAAGAAGGACAGCGTCCCGTCAGCCCCTGAAAAGCTTTGCTCTCGTGAAGATGATGATGGTTTTATCAAGCAGAAGGACATTAGGGATGATGATATCTGTCCCATCTGTCAAGAAGAACTGCTTAGGAAGAGACTTCCAGTGGCGCATTGCAGGTTCATACCAACCAGGGCCTGACTGATATATCGATTGGCTCAAAAATGCCATCATTTACAACTTATTTGATTATTATTAATAGTAATGCCAAGCTTATGTTTGATCGATCATTAAAGAGAAACAATTTTAAAGTGCCCTGGTCTCATCTTATGCCAGTTTTATCATTTATAGGTTTGGATGCGGAAACAACATTCATATCTCCTGCATGAAAGTCTGGGTTGACCATCAGAGCAGGTCCGAGACAGACAGCATGGTGAAGTGTCCACTGTGCCGGGAGACCTTCAGCACATTGAAGATGCTGCTGGAAATGGTAGGACAGGCTTAAAATAGGATTTTCCCAAATACTTAAAGCGAGACGGCCTTTCGATTTCGATAAAATTGATAAAATTTAGTTCCGTCTGATATGTGGTCGTTGTGATATGTTTATTTCTGTAATATCTCACAAAATATCAGGCTATTTTGTTCTGTGGCTGGGAAGTTATTTAATTTGAAGCGATTAAAGCAAATAATGTGCGTGAAATCGCTCACTTTGCGCAGTCAGGCAGACAGAGGAAGTCCGTGTGTGTGTGTGTGTGCGCATGCGCAGGTTTCCTTTTGACCATGCACTGACAGTTCCATCATTCTGTCGCTAAACGAACAGCTGATCACACCGAGGTGCTCGCGGAGCGCCGATATTTATTAGTTTTGTCCTGCGTTTCCTTTCCTTCGTCTAGAACATAACGTCGTTTCTTCTCGCTTTCTTTCTGTTACTGCAGTCGGTCTTTCACGTTTCGTTCGCACACTCACGTCCTCCATTTTTCTCCCGTTTCAAATTTGTATCCCACAATGCCTTGCGCGAACAGTGAAAGCCCACCACGTGATGTGATGCATGACGTAGTATCTTGTTTTGGGTCATGGTGAAGCAGGAAAAAATAGCGGAGAATTTAGGGCCATGTGGCGAGAAATTCATTAATTGTTCTATTTTTTATTTTTTTTTAAACTAATAAAATTGGAAGTCTGTGATTCGAATTCAGTCATTTTCGGTCCACTAAACAAAAATAATTGGTTGTCGGGGAAAATTCTTCTTTTGATGACCTACACTTGAAAAATCTGAAAGGAAGTCAAACTTTAAACCTTGGAATTCTTATTTATTTCTTATGTAAGTGTAAATACCCAGCAAATGTATCGTGTGTGTGTGTGTGACTGCTTGTGTAAATTCAGGTGGGAAATGCAGGTCAGCTGCGTACCCCTTCAGAGAGAGCACGTCTGGAGAAACATCTGGGGATCCCATGCAACAACTGCAGAATCTGTCCTGTTATTGGAAAATGTTTTAAGTAGGTGAAATCTTCTATTAATAAGCAAGTTAGTCGTTTTTATTGATATCCATTGACTTTTTTTTTTGAATAATGATTATATTAATTATAATTACCTTTGGCAGATTGAACAGATTTCTGAGTATTTTAAATTGCTGAATTGGAATAAACATATTGATCTGGGTGTCATGAGTGAAAATTATAATTATAACCAAGCCCTTGCTTATAGAACATCTACCCACAGCATTGTAGGTGGATATAAATGATGATCCCAACAGAACTCTCTGTGTCAGTGGTGTAAATTCAGCTTATCTACCTTTTAGTTTAAAGAATTAAACTATTAAATCCATTGACACTCGTTCAGAACCTTTTCTAGTTGTTCGTCTGTTCAGGTACTTTAGATAAAGCCATCACAATTCCACAGATGGGGATACAGACTCCATCATTTGCTCAGAGGTTCTTTAAAAAGACAAACGGTCCATTGCTTGTTTAATCTTCTCTGTAATGAAGTTCTGCATTCATGCTGTAGGTGCACAGTGTGCAGTTATTACCACCTGTGCGAGGACTGCTTTAAGAGAAGCTCTCATCCTCAACACAGCTTTGCAGTTAGAATGGTGAGGTTTTTTTTATCATTTCTGATCTCCATTTGGCCTGTATATTTGGGGTTTTGTCAATTCAAGGACTTATATTTTCTAACTGACACTTACACAGCTTTAATATGATTCTTCAGAAAAGAAATCAGTCATGGCAACTAATGACGGAAAGCAAGAAAAGTGTAACCAACAGTCAAGAGATGTGCGCTAAGTAAGTAGGAATATATCATATAATAATCAACTCCTATTCTAATTCTAATTGCCTAAAGTGACACAGGTTGATGTGCTGGTTCAGGAATCCTTTAATCCAAGCCCCTTTCTGAATTATTTGAGCTGATACCCATCCCCATAGCTGGTATGCATCATGTTGTTTCAATGCATTTTATTTCCTAATGCATGCGGAGCATCCTAACCACATGTTAGTCTGTTTACAAACTGCTCAGTAACCAGTTTGGAAAAGTCACATGAGGGTCAGAGGTCGTGACCCACAGCAAACATGGCGGATTGCCCAGATTGAACAAAGATTACTAAATCGAGACAAAAAAAAACCCACCGACGATTTTAAGGAAGTAGAAGCAAAATCCGCTAGAAAATAGAGGGATAAAAACACGGCAGACAAGCCGAGTAAATATTGCTAGTGAGCTTTTTCGATGGACGGCCGAAAAAAAGGCAAAAACAAATGTGCCGTCTGATGCCAAATCGGCCACGATGCTGCTGGACAGGTGAGTGACAAAAGAGCTTCTACTTTGAGAAACATCAACTTTTATACAGGTTAGAATTGAAATATTCCAAATCTAAATGCACCCATGAGCTTGAAGGCTCTCGAGTGCTCGCTTCTGTGTCAGAGGCTGCCAGTTCTGCCATGTTTGTTGCAACCTGGCTCATTATAATGAGGGTAAACTTCGGCCATTTCCATACCGAAATGTAAACATTAGCGTGCGGTGTTTTTCCAGCTCATTCTCCTTCCCAAGCATGAGGCAGCAGGCAATACAGCATGTGATTCAAGTGCCTAGGGGTTATTCTAGCTCCACAGGGTTCTATTCATCTTTTTAATACATCAACCTGGGTCACTTTAAATATTTTTAATGGATACACCACATTTGGTGTTGCAGTGTTGAACCTGGTGTCGTGTCAGACGTGGTTCCAGAGCACGTTTTCAGGCTTTTCCCAGTAATACAGATTCACCAAAGTTCCCGACTTCTGGCACTGGGAATACAGTGTCTCCTTTGCCTTCAGAGCTTCCACGTGGGCCAGCAGGTTAAAACTCTCCCCTGTCGACACAAGGTAACTTTCCAGAAAGGAAACACATCTCTGAGTTGTGTACTGTGAAGTTTGTATAGCAGTGTGTAATGGTGCTTGTTAATCATCTGACGACGACAAAATGAAAAGATTGGGTTAGAGAATGGCATCAAACCAACCAGGATTTCCTTTTTTTTTCCACCCCTGACACTGCAGTTTCATTCTGGCTGCATCAAGACATGGTTACGACAGTCTGTGTGCTGCCCCGTGGATTGGCATGTCATCTACAACCCTCTCACATGGAGTGGTAATGACATGAAGGTCATTAGCACAGCACCTCCTACCAGTAGTGCCCGGATCAATCAGCAGAACACGGAGTTGTTTGTACCCGGTATTGGCTTGCAGAGGAAAGAAAGTCCTGATGTATCCAAAGCAGCCATTCTGGCTCCTGTTCCTCCCGAATCCATCGTCCAGGATACCCAGGCCCTCTGTATCGACAGCGCACATACTGCAACGCCTAATTTCTCTGAATCCACGGCCATGCAGAGGCGCTTGTCTTTGGAACAAGGAAGAAAGGCTTCTAGGAAGAGAACGAGTGCAAAGACATCCTGTCCGAGCTTGTCCTTGTCTCCTGTGGTTGGGAGGATGGAAGCGTCTACTACAGGAACCCAACAACAGAGCTCGTTTGTGGGGTTCAATAAGCATGGCAATAAAGCCCAATGCAAAGGAAGTTCTCTTCACGGGCAGACCAGACCAATGAGGATGGAAGGTGATGGTTTAGGAGTAGTACGAACATGGTCGAGCAGTGGAGATCAAAGCAGTCGTGACTTACAGCCATCAAGTATACCTATCAGTGCTAAACATGAAAGGAACTAAGAGTGTGGGGGGTTTCCCCCTTACTTTTAAGACATCAAGAAATGCAATGGCAATAAACCACTAAAGCTATTCCAACTAACACTGGCTAGTTCCTTTATTGATGTGCACGAAAACTGCAAATCACAAACTGGTCAGCAAAGCATTCAAGAAATGAGAGAACGTCCCCATTTAAATTGGTGAGTAATTTACATAAATGATGCACAGATGAACAATATGAAAATTGACTTCACGCTATCTACAGAGGAATTTTTTTTTTTTTTTTTTTCAGTCATGCAGCACTGTTTTTATCAGCATAATGTCAAAATCAAGTTGCCCATCAAACCCCAGTCCATATGATTCTGCTACATGGTAACAACCTACCTGTTTGTTTCTAGGCATGAAAAAAAAGTAAAAAAAAAAAAAGCTGTTCATACTGTCGATCAGTCATACAATTCTATTGTCAACAAAAAAAATTGCACAAAACATCATTGTTTGCTTTATCGATGGCTGTTAAATAATACAGCGTTGGTGTATTCAGGGCTAAAGCCTTGGTAAAACAAGACCCGAGGCAAAATCCTGATGTTTGTTGCTACATTCTTGAATGTAAAATCTTTAAAAATAAAAAAACCAGCATGCAAATATGAGAAATTTTTGAACAACTTTTAAGTGCTAGACAAATAATTATATTTAAAAAAAATTAGAATTGATATTTTTTCCTGAATGCCATAATAGGGTTCATGTACAGGTTATATACTTGACATTCCTTGTTGTCTCACAACATTTCTCATATCTTTGTATTCCAGATGACAAATTTTTATAGGGTTTTATTTTTATCACTACTATTGGCACTCTGGTGGCAGTTCTTGCTTACTTCACATATCTACACCTGAATTTACAATAAAAAGGAAGTGGCCTCAAGCAAACTGTCATCCTGTTCCAAACATCCCCTGGAGTATTCAGACTCATTATCAGGTTAAAAATAGCTTTGTAGGTACAGGCATTGTGCTCACAGTGGAAAAAGAATGGAACTGAATTCATGGTATTGCAGTGCACTCTTGTAAACAGAAGACTTTGTACAAACACGACACTGACTTGTACAGGAGTGAGATGTGAAGCAGTGGTTTGATGTCATGGATGGGCAGTAGCTGGACACAGAAAACTTGCAAACACCACTACAGAAATTCATTTTAAAAAAAAGCTACGCTCCAAAGGTTAAGCCAGGTCATCTTTGTGTGGCATGTCTCCCGATAACAGTACAATAAGGCAGGTTGATGAAAACCAGAAATATTTGGCAGACCCCAAAGCTCAGCGCATGGAGTAGATTCATCTAACGTTTTGATTGCGCCCTTTCCTCCCTCACATGTCGAGTCGTTTTCTTGTCAGGCCTTTTGTCCCGTACCTTGCGCAGTCTCCTGGGTGGTGGGGTGGATCTGGACTCGCTGGATGTGTCACCAGCATCATGATCCTCTGGGATGTTGGGGATAGCTGCACTGCTGCCCTCCAATGTGTTCCTCAGAGATGTATCTTCAGGACTACCGATTTCACTACTACTCAAGTCCTGTTCCTCATGGCCACGACCCCTTGCTACTTTGGGCATGTTGGTGATTGAGGGTCCTTCCTGATCGCTCTTTCGTACTAACTGCTGCAGTTCGTTCATGTCCACCCCGGAGTCCAGGCTTGTGTCATTGCTGCTGCCTGGCCGGTGCCTTCCTTGGAGTTCGATTACAGAGTGGCGTACTTGGGCTGCTGGCTTACCATCCAAAGACACAAACCATGCCCGAGGAGGAAGGGGAGAAGGCTTGGCTTTGGAAAGCTCCAGCAAGGTCTGCTCAGAAATTCCCTGTAGCTCACCATGGAAAGGACCCATTCCAGCTGCCTCGTTAAGGGTCCCTGGGACAGAGACAGACTCGAGCAAGTGACTATAGCGCCCCCAGATTCCTGGGTTGGCGGTGGAGGTCTGTGGACCTTCTAGAGCGGGCTGCACGTTGTTGTCTTGTTGTGGGATTTTTGGCAGTGTCTGGGTGAAACTGTCTTTCAGGTTTCGCTCAGTCTGTGCTCCGTGCTCCATGCCATTCCGGGGAAAGGTGGCGCATCTGTTTCCAGTGGACTCGGCCTGTCCCTGGGCAGGGAAATGCTCTGGAGCTTGGACAATAGCCACAGGTTGGTTGTAGATGTGGAACAGCTTGTCTCGATATGCTGAATTATCTCCAGGAGCTTGCCGTGAGGCGCTCTTTTCAGACATCTCTCTAAGCTTTGCTACTTCATCACTGTTAACATACAAGTTTGGTACTGCAACTCTGAGGTTCTCTAGGCCTGTAGTTCCGATGTTCTCGTACAGGTTGCCTGCTGGTCGGCAAACATTATCGACATAGATGTTATAGTTGGCTTGATGTCGAGGCGACGCGGAGACACCTGCACCTCTTGCGGCTATTGAGTAAGACCTATCTCCGTTATGGTCTCCATTATTGTACAAGGGCTCATGGACTTCATCTGAGCTGGTAGATGTGGTCTGGTCTTTCTTGATGATTGACAGTCTAGTGGAGTTCCATCTTTTTCTTTCAGTCTCATGGCTCAACTCTCTGTAAAGCAAACAGCGGAAAAAAAAACATCTCGTACCATTTTGGAAAGTCCAGATATCCAGATTTAACGACAAAAGTTGAGTGCTAACCCAGATAATGATATTATTAAGAGCTTTTACCTGCAGTGACATAAAATCACAGATAAAAATCCAATGATGATCACAAGAGTCCCGCCCAAGATGCCCACAAGAAGGTATGTATGGTATGAGATGAAATCCATTGAAGTTGCATGTCCCATGTAACCTAGATTTTCACAAACAGAAATCTTGTTACACTTCAGGCCTTGGAGTGTAAAGTATAATGGGTGATTTTATACATTTCTGCTTCAAAGCACAACATGAATGGGTTATGAACTTTATGGAAATTGGTGTGTCTTGGTTTCAGAGTACATATAAACCAAACCAGATAGCACACCCTAGGTAGCCAATGCAAATTATGTTCCACTGATGTAATATTCTTTTGGAAAAACGTATGTCCCATCTGCTACAGTGGCACTGTTAATGCTAACACAAGTTGAAATATTTAGCTACTGATTGGATTACATTCATGGCATTTATTAGCGGACGCTTTTATCCAGAATGACGTACGACATACCCAGAGCTGCCTGGGGAGCAGTTGGGGGTTAGGTGCCTTGCTCAAGGGCACTTCAGCCATTTCTGCTGGTCTAGGGACTCAAACCGGCAACCTTTTGGTCCCAAAGTTACTTCTCTAACCATTAGGCCACGGCTAACGGTAATGAGTTCAAATTTCGGCATTGTCAAGCTGCCACTTTTGGGCGTCTGAGCAAAGCCTTTAACCCCACAACTGCTCAGCTGGATCCTGTCTCAGTTGTAATCCAAAATTATTATCCAAACGAGGTAACAATAAGCCCCCCAAAAGATAGGTTATATCAATCAAGCATGGGCTAGAGCAGATTATCAGAAAAACATTATGGCAATGTGTTCCAGATCAGCAAACAGGCCGGTCGTTACTTTATTGAGATGTAAATTGCATACATTGTGCTTAAGTTTGTGTATCATCTGGGAATACATAATCTTCATACCATTAGATGTTGGAGATGGTGCTGCGATCCAGTTGCCAAGATGAGGAGCCACATAGGTCCAGACCAGACCATTTCTTTCCATCCTAACAGAGCCGATACCCTTGTTCACCCACGTACCTGGAGCCAAAGAATATGTTCAATCAAAAATAATTCTTAGCCTCAGTGAGCCAAACGTTTGTAAACTTCTTGGTAAAGGAAACAAGGACAATGAAGGAATATACTACAACAGTATTTATATTTTCTCTGAATGCTCCTCGCCAACCTGTGGTCATGTCAAAGGTCCAAGCAGGCAGGGAGTCGGAGGCTCGGAGATGGGTGTGGTACGGTAAAGGTACGGTGAGCTGAATTGGCCCTTTGATGTCAATTTCTTTCCCGTCGGACAGCAGTTGAGAACTCAGCACTACCACAGGGCTCAATTTCACGCTCATGTATCCTGAAACGTCAGAAAAATGCAGCGTTATTTACGTATGAATGCCAACATAGTGACCAGAGAGAAAGGAAGGCAACGTATTTCACTCGCAACACTGCTGAACCGAGGTTCAACAGCACCAGAGGTACAACCCCTGGCAAAAATTATGGAATCACCGGCCTCGGAGGATGTTCATTCAGTTGTTTAATTTTGTAGAAAAAA
>JAOEHJ010000023.1:2723550-2737919 GCA_025447855.1 Potamarius usumacintae | reverse complement strand
GTGTCGGGGGAGTTGGCCTGAAGTATCACATGAGGTTTGGTGCATCTGTGATGGAGCGTGTCCGAGTAGGACGATTCGATTCATGAGCCCTATTCATTCTCTATGGGAAAAAAACAAAAGAAAAACGACAAGAACAAGAGAACGGGTGCGTTGATCCAAAAGCTGTATACAAGCACACTACACCACTTCGGGCCAGACGTCTCAGAGTTGGAGCGGTCTCTCTATCTCGAACGCCCTAGGAGGAGTAGTGGACCCAAAAAACGTGTCGGAATAAGGCAGAATAAGTAAATTTAAGAAGAACAATAGTGTGCTTGCCTTCGGCTGCTGTGTGCTCGAGCAAGCACACTAATGACAGAAGTTACTTCTAACAAATTGGTGCTGGATTCACATCGTATAGGAATAACCATTATTCCCATCTCCTAACTGAGGAAAAACACCTTTGACTGAGAATTATGAGTTCTGGGTTGTGAGCTTACAATAAACCACGGGTTGTACCGCGAGCTCTGATCCTGAACCCACAGTCAGAAGCACCAGAACCAACATCAGTCGGTTTTACACGTATATGACAAAACCGCAAAGACACAAACCGCTATGCTCCTGACACTTTCCCCCTCGTGCTGCTTTTTAACTCCATCGACACGCCGTGAACGAGTCCTGAATCGGTCTCCCTATTGCGGTGACATCTCCGGCATTAATTATTAAACCTGAGTCGCATTTCGATCGAGAACGCACCTGCCACTGTAATATGCAGGTTGATATTTCTGAATGGGTACAAAAAAAAAAGAAAGATAGAAAGAAAGACGGCAGGCTCATTATCAAAGGGCATCTCTGAAACATTTATGACAAGGCTGGGCAGCTGAGCAGACAGCAGGCTCAAGGAGGCAATAACACACACACACACACACACACACACACACACACACACACACCAACCATGAGTATTCCTTAATACCATACATCACCTACCTATGTAACTCTAACTGGATAAAAAGTATGACATCTCAGGGTTTAATTAATAAAGAAATGCAAATGGCTGTAGTATAAGAGGACTAAAACACACCCAGATGTGGAGTTATTGGAAAATAATGAACTTTGGAGTGGTGAGTGCAACTCTGCGTCATCAAACTGCCCTGACGTTGATTATTTTCCTATAACAGGATGCCACAGAGTGCTTTATCCCTTACTTGAATAAATCTTAAAATGACCGAGTTCAAGCAAGAATCACAATGAAGTAAAAAAAAAAAAATGCATCGTGTACCGTTTGGTTAGAAGATTTTAGAGATTCAACAGGAAATGAAGAAAAGATGTCACTGAAGTTGTAGAAGAGACATTGATAGATAAATAGAGCGTTCCTCTGATTTGTAGGACTTGTCTGCTTTATTCTAAGTGCCCTACGCTAGCTGCTAACATCGAATCTGCTGCAGCTCACTTTCAGTCCTGCGTGTTCCTCCAGAGAGTCGCTGTATGACCAGAACGGTGACTATCACCGAGCTAATGAGGCGCTTAACCCCGACAGGACGCAGCGCCACTAATCTAGCTAATCCGCTTCTGATTCAGGAAGAGCTCTACTTCTATCAGCTCAATCAATCCAACAATCAGTCGTGGCACTCTGTCCAATTAAGAGGGCTGCTCCGAAAATCAATAGCTCCGCTCTCTGATGAGAATCCAGGGCAGTTAGCTTTTATTTGCTCGTAATAACCTTCTTTCCTTCCTTCCTGCCTGCCTGTCTGTCTGTCTACAGCGCCATCCCCAACCCACCAGAGGACAGACACATGGCACACGGGTGGAAAGCAGGGTGCCAGAGAGGCTCAGGGTGAGATGCGTGATAATGCCATGGTCGTAAGAGTCGTTTCCACAAAGCCGCAATCAATGTTTATAGTCTGTAAGAGCGAAAACTTTGCTCTGTGAGTGCTCCTTATTACGGATTTACTTTCATAATATACAGTACTTTCACAAAAGGTACATCCTGGCTATTTTTAAAATAATAATCGAGCTAACTGGCTGCGTCCCAGCCCTTACGGCTAACAGATAACTAACTAGCCTAGCACGCTCTCTCAGTCCTGCAGAAGAAATACAGCTGGTGATGAGGGAGTTTGTGAGACATCACTGTCGCTTTAGAGTCAGAGTCATGTGACTCGAGAGTACGCAGCAACAGCTGAAGTGCGCCGTCACGTCACGCACGTAGAAACGTACGTAATAAACGTCATACATCTCCTCGTATTTGCTCACTGACAAGGTTTTAATAATAATATAGAATTTATTTAGCACCTATACAAATATGCTCTAAGTGCTTTATAATCACAAACTCGTAAATAATAATTCAATAACTAATTAAAAAGACTAATAACTAAAAATAAATAAAATTAAGATTCAAATAAAAAACCTATAGATTAAAAGCGAGCTGAAAAAAATGCGTCTTAAGTCTGGCTTTGAAAACATTAACGTTCTTGGAAATACTGTATGCACATGGTCAGGCAATTTATTCCAAAGAAACGGCGCACGTGAAGAAAAAGACCTAAAACCATAATCGTTCAGCCTGTAGGAGACTGGGACAAGCCGGATAGCAGAAGTAAAGGAACGTAAGTTTCTACACTGTCAAAAGCTCTTGTAGGTAAGAAGGCGCAGGACCATTCAGACATTTAAAAAAGTTTCGTTGCATGTTTTCTCACGCGGCCCCTGTGCTGCAACCTGATTGGTCAATAGGTTAAAAACAACAACAGCATGCTTGTGTGCGTTACTTGTCAAAAACTTTTTAAAAGCGAACACATCCTGCTGTATAAAATTACGTGTAAAACATGCGATGGTGGATTAAATTTTTTTTAATTTGGATTAAAAAACACAATAAAACAGATTTCAAGCTTGCCGCAGGTCTGCGAAACTCCCTGTTTTAACAGTATGAACAGTATATAATATTTAATTTGTGTTTTTATTTTATTACGATTAAAAAAATCTATACATTTACCTCATTTTCCCCCCCAAGGGTACCAATAATTTTAGAACTAACTCTAATTGTGTGTAAAACCCAGTTTTACCCTTTTTAATCAACCATCAACATTGCTTATCAATCATCAACACTTCTTTTCGGATCACTGAGTGGGCGTGACCGCGGCGTCGGGCGTACCTTCCACGTCGGGGCTGAGGTAATGTCGGACCTCGCTCAGGATGAAGTTGATGTCCTCCTCCATGGGGATGGGGTGGGCCGTCACGTCCGTGGGCGTGTCTGTTGTCCCGGCGATAGTCATTTTCTCCCAGGGCAGGAAGAAGATGACACGCCCATCGCTGGTGGCGGGATCCAAGAGCCCCATGTTGTCTGGGCTGCGAGATGTTCGATACAAAAAGACAACATTTTTAACATTTAAGATATTATATAAAATTAAACATGCATATTACGTAAAATTAGAACTAAAACAATTCATATAAAATTAAATAACTTAAACACGTAGTTATGGATTTATTATTATTAAGTAATTAATACTTTTTTAAATACATCTTTCAATACATTTATCAATTAAATGATAAATAAATGCATCAACATGCATATGAATTTAAATTAATTTATTTATAATTATTTAACTATATTCGTTACATATTAGGTATAATTATATAAGTTAGTTATTGATTGATTTATTGTAAAAAATAAAAATAAATAAATAAATAAACTTATCAAAGGATTTATTTACGGATATATTTTGTCTAATTAGAAAAACCCCGCCTAAAGGAAGCTCCACCCATAATCATGAAGAGATCCTTTCATAAATCCTTCTTTTTATTGTTTACTTCATGTCTAAATTGATACTTTAATGCAGTTAATTGCTGGCTGATAAACAGATTGAAGTGTATAATGATGGATTTAGTGAATTATAACGTGTCTCGTGTTACCGTGACATTTTTATTACATCAGAATGAGACTTTATCTATTAATATTACTTTAATATACAAAGATCGTGTGAAAATGACCTGTAGTATCCGGGGATGACGATGTGCACTCCAGCGCTCGGCTGGCAGATGTTGGCTGCTTTCTGGTTGTCCATTTTGCGCAGCGAGTCGGTGAAGGGGCCCGTGGCGTTGATGACGCACTTGGCACGAACGTTAAACTCTCGGCCTGCAATCAGCCAGAATTTGAAAATGAGAGCAGACTCCTCGGGGGAACTGCCAGCGACCTGAAATCACTCGCATTAAACCGATCCCGAGTGTGAGCATCAGTGAAACCAGTCGCACGGATGGAACAAGAACAGAATGAGAGAAGAGGGATGGATTGAACCAAAGAAAGAAGATGATGACGTCTGTCAGACCGGCTCTGTATCACTGAGCATATTACATCAACTTTTCATATTATTATTATTAAAATGTTTTATATTAACTTTATTTACATATCGCATTTCCAATTCTTTACATTTAAAATGTAGCTCAACAACAACAACAACAAAAAAAAATCTTAAATAGCCAAATAAATAAATAAAATTGACGTAAATAAATAATAGCAGGGATGGAATGAAGAAAATAATAATGGTATAAGCTATAAAAATAAATAATAAAAAGTTTATAAACTTAAACATCATATAAAATCCAAAAATAAAAAAAAGTTATGTGGCTACAAAATTAAGGCAAATTAAAAATAAATAAATAAATAAAGTGAATCAATAAAGAGAAAAAATGTTGATTTTAGCCCTTCTATGTTTTATCATTGCCTTATTTTTGTATTATACTCCTATTTTGCACTATATTACCTTTATTTTGTACTATATTACTTTTATTCTGTATTATACTGCTTTTATTTTGCGCTATCGTGCTTTTACTTTGTATTATTTCTTCCACCTATTTATTGTTGTAATTTGGCATTCATGGTGGACGGCAAACTAAGCTTTTAATTGTTCAGGAGGACGTTCCTTACTGTGCATATGACAATAAACACTTTAAATCTTGAACCTTCTTTAAAATGATAATAAATGAAGCCTGATGAACGTTTACTGCTTAGGATTTCCAGGTATTCGGTGCAAAACATACAGGGTATATGAATTATATCTAGCTTTAAAGCGGCAGTCTGTAATTTTCAAAGTGCTTTATTAGACTAAAGCGTGTTTATAAATACTTTTAAAACCTTTGACAATGTGATACCTCTGTTAAAGAAACGGAATCAAACGAGCTTTGCTTTGACTAGCTTTGGATTTTTACGGGTATTTTTCTGGATCAGAAATGAAAAAGTTAGCTCCGCCTCCCACCTACTTTTACCAAAATCAGTTCTGAATCAGTAAATTTTTTTATCCTCTGAGAAACAAATGACGATGCGTCTAGAATTGGAGAGATATGGTGTGGTTGCATGGTGAAGAAAAACAAGATTTGTAATAAATAAATAAATAAATAAATAAACAAAAAATACAGAATTTTTTTTGGACAATTCACTTCTGAGGCAGCAGAGGGCACTAAAAATGCGAAACCGCTTCTTTAATTTCACCTTTAATTTTATCTCTATTAATTAAATCTCTAACAGATCAGTAAAACATGACATGCATTAAAGGTCAAAGGTGTTGTATAAGTAAATATATAGCTATAACGACATGCTATATACATATATGCCCGTGTGTGTGTGTGTGCGTCCGTACCCGTGATCACGTCTCGGCAGCGCGCTCCACACACTTTCTCTTGACCCGTGGCCGGGTCCGTAGCCTTCAGCAGCTGCATCACCTCTGTGTAGTTAGTGACAGTGGCGCCGTAACGAGCTGCCGTCAGAGCGATTGCTAAATTCATGCGGGAATCATTGTGCTGACCTGCAACATCATGAGAACAACGTCACAGCGTGTTAGGAACATGTGTACTCCTGAACACTCACCCAGAACACCTGGACACGAGCTCATATTCACCACAGGACGACGTGACTGGACCAAATGGATCGACTCGCTACGTAAGCAACTTCACTAACTCTGCTTCATCACATCAGTCTATCAACTATCCTTGATTATTTTCCTATAGCAGCACCACATGTACATGCTGTGTCCTCTTTAAAAACAGACAGCGTTTCGGTCACAGCTGAAGCAGGACTAGGTGCGGATTTCACTTTTTTTTTTTTTTTTTACTCGTTGAAAAGCCACCAGAAGCAAGGGCCGTGTTGTGGATGGATGGTACCACAGGGCTGCGGTACTCACAGAACCATGTCTAATGCTAACACATGCTCACGGCAACTCCAGCAGACAATAAAGTAATAGCGCAACTGAGCAGCTCCTTTAAAGGGCAAATTTTCGAATGAATTACGAGCAGCGATGAGACCGGCTCGCTCCGTTAGATATCCTGTGAACCTCTGCTGCATGAGCTATGTAGTGGGAAGAATGAAAGACATCGTTAAAACACCACGTTCACAATGAGCTCGTCTCAAAAACCACAAGCAGTGTAAATAAGAGTGAATTCACCACAGCGTTAATACGTTTAACACACTTCATATCAAAAATATGAGACTGTTCCCCCCCCCGGACAGAAACCTAAAGACCGATTAGAAAGGTTTAATTTATGACAGAAAAACAGACACACACAAAGATAAAGAAGTTTATCGAATCAGATTAAGTGAAGAAAAATAACGTAAATCCATCACGGAGAAAAGTATGACAGAGAACAGATTAGCAAAGGTCTCGGCGTGTTAAAGTGAAGTTTCGTCAGAGAGAGAAAGACGAAGAGGCAATGTTGGGATATTATGACGGAAGAACAGGTATGAAGACAGAGCAGGTATGAAGAAAGAGGAGAGAGATTGAAAGCAAGAGAGAGAGAGAAGGGGGTGAGGGAGAAATAGAGGGAGGCAAATAGCGTCAGGCAGAGCCGCGATCTCCAGCCGAGAAGGTCAGATTCGGAAATGTCACGGCCGTGATTGTTCCAGATTGAATAATTGGAAAGAAAAGCCAGCTGACAACTCGGAGGAAGAAGAAGGAGGGATGTGGGGGGAGGGGGAGGGGAAGGGGATAAAACGAATAAAACGCATCTCTAAACTGTCGTTACAGTGGCCCTGTTTCAGGACGGCGCTCTCTCATGCGCCGACCATAACGCGCGGAGAGGTCGGACGTCTCCTTGGCCTGCTCTCTCTCCACAGAGTGACATGATGTGACAGATCCCTGCTCAGATAGCCGCCGAAGTCCCTCCGCAAACATGCCGTCTTTACGCTTGCGTGTATCAGCGCGGGTTAAATCCGGCCTGACAGGAAGTCCTCGCAGGCAGCGAGCAGGAGGAGGGTGCGTTTATTTTCCTCACCAAGGAGGAGACCTTGAATGAAAGGGACAGGCTTGAGACACAGCGACTCAAGCATGCGGAGTCATTGCACTGCACCCACACACACACACACACGGTGCTGACCAGTGGCATTTCCTCCAGCTGAGATTATTATATTACGATACACAGGAGCACAAGAGAAAAACAAACCCGTACTGGTTCACTAAAGCAATCGCTCAACCAGGACTAATTTCTTCTCAATTCTGATTTGTATCCAAAACTCTTTCAAATCTGCGGAGAAATTTAATGATAAATTTGAATTTATCTGAGCGCATCTGGTTAAAATACGCCGTGTAGAACGCCTCACACACACCATTCGAGTGAAAGTTTGATCCGTTTCTGTGCAGCGTTGCTGACAGATAAAAGGTGCTGCAGATATGTTGCACGGAAATGTTTTTTGGGTTTTTTTTCTGTGAGACTGGGTTGAATTTTTAACCATTTATAGATACATTTAACATCGTGGAATGTCCATGAAACAAATTTACTTCTGTTCTCACTTACGATACAGCAGCTACTGTATAAACAAATGTTCCTTCATCAGCCTCTCTCTCTCTCTCTCTCGCTAGCTCTTTTCCTCTCCCTCTCTTCTCTCCCTCTCTTCCTTCTCTTCTCTCTTCCTCCCTCTCTTCTCTCTCTCTCCCTCTCTTCTCTCTCCCTCTCTCCTTCTCCTCTATCTCTCTCCCTCTCTCTCCGCTCTCTCCCCCCCTCACTCTCTCTAGAAACCGTATTGCATAAACTCCTTTGTTCTGAAAACTTAAAGTCACTTCCAGTCAAAAGTAAAGCTTTAACAAAGTCCTAACACTGGAGACTCCTTCCTAACTACACCGCATCAACATTTACACGTTTATAAGAAGCGTTCGCCGTACACAGTTCCTATGAATGAGCCGTTACTATAGAAACTATAACAAATTTAGAAAGAATGAGCATCTGGTTTTCAGAAAACTAAATCATATGCAAATGGAATTCTTTGGCATGTGTATGCAATATTACAAAATTCAAAACAATGAAACTGTTCACTGGAAAAAAAAAAAAATTCTCTGCCTTTTCTCACCATCGTAGTAGACGATGGCTCCGACCAGCTTGTCCTTCTTCAGCATGGGGAAAAGCTCCAGGGCTTTGCTCTTGCTCAGGATGTAGCTGCTCTTCAGGCACTGAGTTCCAGCCACCAGGTCGTACATCTTTATTCCGGCCCAGTAATACGGCAGCTGCCACCACCTACTCACACACAGAATATAACAGGACGTTGAAGCAAAGATGGCTATCTGATGCAGTTCTCTAATCAGTAATCTAATCCCTTGCGTAAAATCACACAGATACAAATCAAGAGCTTCAGTTGATGTTCACATTGTTCAAAGATCAGAATGGGAAAAATTGTGGTCTCACAGTGAAGTGCGACTTTCTTTCACTGTGGCACGGGTGTTGGTTTGAGTATTTCAGAAACGGCTGATCTCCTCCTGGGGTTTTCACACATGACAAAATGGTGCGAAAAACAAAAAAACATTGTGTTGAGTGAATGAGCGACAGTTCTGTGGGTGGAAACAAACGCCTTGTTGATAAGAGAGGGTCAGCGATCAGAAAATGGACAGATGTGAGGTGGTTCAAGGTTCTTTTTTTTTGCCAGGAAGAATACAGTAACTTGTATAATCACTCTTTACAACCGTGGTGAGCAGAAAAGCATCTCAGCATGCAACAGAAAACAGAAGAACACATCGGGTTCCACTCCTGCAGCCAAGAACAGCGATCTTAGAATCAACAACAACAAGTTCTTATTAAAGTGGCCAGTGAGTGTAATTTTAAAGGTTCCTTTTCCAAATCCAATTCCAGTTTTTGTCATTTCTTACAGGATCTGTTTTTCCGATCTGCTTTCTCTGAAACTATGTTATATCTCAACTAAAGGTTTTTTTTTTTTTTTTAAAAGAAAGATGTCAGACTCTACTCTTAGTAACACCACAAACCAAAAGCGAACTCAAGTCACTCTGGAGATCATACTGAATTCCTGATATTCCACCGCTTTTAAGACGAACGTCTTTTCCATGCCAGACATTCCCAGCAATCCGAAATCGTTAAACTTTTTGGACTCGTCAACCAAATTAGCAGCAATCGTCCACTCTGATTCAGCCCTCCTCAGTCCGTATTTCATCTTGGGTTCGGTCCTGCGAGACCTTACGACACGCCCGCGACAGATTTTGCAATGTCTGACAGAAATGTGATGTGATCATGAGGTCGTGGTGTTCTGTAAGCCCTCGACATCACTCACACTCGTTTAAATATCAGAGCCAAGCCTAAATGCCAGGAGTAATTAGACATGGCCACGGCGGTGTCTTCGAGCTCGTGTCTGAGCTCTGAGGGACTCGGAGGAAGAAGTCGGAACATTCTGGAAGATTCCGTATGCTGGAATATGACGTTCATGTTCCTGAATATGACAAGATCTTCCTCAACCTCTCAGCGAACTTATCGCTTTTGTCTCAAACCTATTCTACAATGTGTACTTTCTTAATTGGAAATTAACCTCATGACAAACATCTCTGTACAAGTTTTCATCACACTTTACTGAACATGAAGCTCATAATGCTACACAACACCTTCCTAACCCCTTCCTGGCAACTTACATAAACATTTAGAAAGGATTTCAAACACTTAAAGACTTTCATAAAGACTGATTTCAATAATGTACGCGTCAAAAATGACACGTCAGCTATGTCAAGTGACATATTTTTGTTGAAATAAGTTATAACACTTTATAACCTACAGTATTTCTTATAACTTATAACACCTGCAACGGAATGTAATAACTATCTGCTGTCTGTTTGTGTCTCAGTGAATTTCTGGAACATTATAACCAAACAACAGTGTCATGTGTCATGCATTAATAACAAAACTCAGTTTTATTCCAGCCGGAAAGTTAATTTAAATAACATCGATATAAGCCTTCATAACAGTCTTATGAACCATTAAAATTAAACTCACTAGACTTAAACAAGAGAATTTGGATGCTGTAGAAATCTTCGTCAACTCACTTCATCTGTGAGGAAAAATAACACATAACTCTGGTATGACAGTTTATGAATGTGTCATAAAGTGTCATAACACAGCACCATGCCAACAACTATGTATATATTACTGAGCTCAGGTGTAATGTCAACATGACATCCAAATAAAAAAAAAAAACAGCCTTTATGACACTAATGCCAGCTGCGATAAGTGTTCAAGCAAAGTTTATTAAAGTTATGTCAAGTGTCATGACGTGCTTATGTCGTCCTAATGTCAAAACCTTTCCTACGTAACAGTATTAAGCAGAAAATGTTAACGTTATCACAAACTTTCCACTAAAACTCACTCGGCAAGCTACGTCACACCACCCTTATGACTCTGACACTGGACTCAAAGTCAGCTGTTATGAAATGCTTATGCATGTCAGTCTATAAATGACATACACCTCTAGGTCAACAAAATTCTAAATAACTTACAAATGAAGGAAAGCAATTAAGTCTTTACAATCCAGATACAAATCCTGTTGGATGGAATAAGTGTTTATAAATGTTTGTGTAGGCGTATGTCAAGTGTCACGAAGTGCTTATGTAGTGCTAATGTCAACACCTTCACCACGTAATGTATGTTAGTCTATAAAGTGTCAAAGCACTCTCCTATGTCAACAAATATCAGGAGATCATCTCGCTGACATCGGTAATATCAACTTGACCTCTGGAGTAAAGAAAGAAACATTTATGACAGATGATGCATGTTAGAATAAGCATTTATAAATGGTCATGTAGGCGTATATCAAGTGTCATGAAGTGCTTATGTAGTCCTAATGTCAAAACCTTTCCTACGCAACAGTGTTAAACAAAAAATGTTAATGTTATCACAAACTTTCCACTAAAACTCACTCGACAAGCTACATAACACCACCCTTACGACTCTGACATTTGGACTCAAAGTCACCTGTTATGAAATGCTTATGTATGTCAGTCTATAAGTGACATAACACACCTCTAGGTCAACAAAATTCTAAATAACTCACAAATGAAGGAAAGCAATGAAGTCTTTACAATCCAGATACAAATCCTGTTGGATGGAATAAGCGTTTATAAATGCTTGTGTAGGCGCATGTCAAGTGTCATGAAGTGCTTATGTAATGCTAATGTCAACACCTTCACTATGTAATGCATGTTAGTCTATAAAGTGTCAAAGCACTCTTCTATGTCTACACCTAGCTGACACCGGCAATATCATCTTGACCTCTGGAGTAAAGAAAGAAATATTTAAGACAGATAATGCCTGTTGGAATAAGCATTTATAAATGGTCGTGTAAGCGTATGTCAAGTGTCATGAAGTGCTTATGTAGTATGCACTAATGTGTATTGCGACCAAAACCTTCACGATGTTATGTAACAGTGTTGAAAAGAAGGTGCTTGTATATCAAGGTGCCCAACGTTCACACCACAGTTATAAGAGGCGAATGTGTGTCAGTCTATAAAGTGTCATAACGCTACATAATGTCAACACAATTCCAAAGTACGTGACTGACTTGGAATTATGTTACTTGATAAGCCGATTAAAGAAAGCAGTCTTCAAATCTCTAAATGGTGCAGATGCATGACGGACTAGGCCTTTATAAATGTTTTTGGATGAATATGTCAAGTGCTTATGTAGCGTTATGAACACTGTTCGTAAGTAAAGTGTTAGCTGATTTTCTGAAGTAATTATAAGTCAATACACTACGTGAAGTGTATATTCATTAAACAAAGCAGTTGATGTTGTAATTACTCTGGAAATGATGAGTGTATTGTCAGTCTTACTTGTAAACAGGAAGCATGATGGGTAGTGGAGCGGACAGGTGAGGAGCGATCTCCAGAAGGTTAGCGCGCTCATGTAGCGCCTCTTTCACCATCATGTACTGAAGTAAAAGGAAACAAGTACACATAGAGAGATGTTTAGAGTAGACTGAAGCATCATCTAAGAACCCTGCTTCAGAATACGCACCGATTCGTTGTAAGCACGTTGTTTTAGTGTATTTTGTTAATTTGCGTTTTAGATTTTATATCGGGAAATGAAAAACAATTGAGAGAAAACTGAAAGCTTGAATATTGATTTCATAATCTACAATTAGTATTTATTCTATCCACATTCACTGGATATGAGGAATCCCGCGCTCTGATTGGCTACTCTAATCAGATACTAGGATATCAACTCATATAGCGTGAGGAGAGAAAAACAAAATGGCGGAGTGTGTTGCTGAACCAACCGAGTATGAGATAAAAACTCAACTCGAAAACAAAACCACAAAAAATACAACAAAAAAAGGAAACAAATTATGGAACGAAAGTATTTGATGGTAAGAATGTATTTTTTTTTATTATTCAAGAATTATTATTATGATTATGATCGCAATTTTCACAAATTGCTCCTGTCATTTCAGCAGTTTGTTTACATTCTAAGCAGAAATTATTTTGTCGGACGTTTTGTGTAAAGTTTTTATTGATTGAATTTGCAAAAAATAAAAATGCTCTGTTTCTCAAAATCCAGTGAATATGGATAGAATAAAACAGTTATTCCACTCATTCAGTCTTGTCATACATGGATTATAACGCTATCAGTTCATGTACAACTCGATTTCGTGGCATAGTTGTTAAATATTTGTTCAATTAAAGAAATATGAATCGACGGCAGTCTGGTTTGACTAAAAGTGACATTTAGACACTTTTACAGCACTCTCCTGTCCATGGGTGATAATGGAAAAACATCTGGCAACCTTGAATAATTAAAACTGGAATTAACACCTTCGAAATATGAAGAACTTTTAATGTGTGAGTCATTTTTACTTTTGAACTGAAGTCACTGAAGATGAATACAGTTTTTAGATTGATTTTAAATCCAGTCTTCTGCTGACATTCTTTGTTTTCTGCTCCTCAAAGCACAAATATACAAAGTCCTCGATTGTGTCTTATTGCCATCGTTCTTCCTAACACGCAGGTAAATGGAGCAAAAACGAAAACCCGAGGACCTTCACCTGTTCGTAATCTAGCTTCATGATGGCCTTCTGCAGATAGCGCACTCCTCCGTGGATCAGCTTGGTGCTCCTGCTGCTGGTGCCCGATGAGAAATCGCTCCTCTCCACCAGGGCCGTCTTCAGATCTGAGAGAGGACGAGGATGTGGACGAGGAGGGAGAGGAAGAAGAAAAGGAGGGAGGAAACAGATTAAGTGGTGCACTGGCATTTCGAGCTCCCACAGCTCCAAATATTTAGACTGCGCTCGGTGTCATTTTCATACGGATTTCCCTCCTGTCTGTAATATGCATGAGGACGGAAAGATCAGAGCATGCATATTGCATTCGGCCCGTATCGGCTCTATATTGCTTTCTGAAGAGGGCAGGGTGACAATGGAGGGACATTTTTATTCATTATCACCTTAAAAACAGGCAGGATGAAGCATGATGTTTTAGTAAAACATTTAAACTGTTATTTAAATATCAGGACAAAACGCAGACGAAGGTAAATGATGACCTGAAAAAAAAAATTGCATTAACGAAAATCCTGCAAATTAAAAGATCTAAAGTTTAAAAAGCAAAGCCATCAATGATCAAGTGATATTACTAATTATTTTAAATAATATTATGTTCTAAATATGATTTTTTTTCCCCAAATTAAACCTTTAAATCTTTAATCTAAAGGTTTTACTTCACCGAAGTATGAGAACACCGTTACGCAGGACAGTGACGTAAAACGCAAAATCTTTGTCGCATTTAGACACCTTTAAAACTTTTAAATGTAAATTTTACTAATGTTTCATTTATTTTATTATTTTGCTCCTTTTTTTGTAATTTATTTGTTCGATAACAAAAACAAAACACAAATGAACCTACAGGTTAAATCCACTCACGTCTATTATTATCATTTTTAAACAATCTTACTTTAAGCTAGCTACAGTAAGCATCATGGAATTGTTTCATTTGTATGACTGCTCCTGTTTCGAATCAATTTACAGTGTTGTTTACACACACCGGCCACTTTAACAGGAACTTGTTGTTGTTGTTGATTCTAAGATCCCTGTTCTTGGCTGCAGGAGTGGAACCCGATGTGTTCTTCTGTTTTCTGTTGCATGCTGAGATGCTTTTCTGCTCACC
>JAOEHJ010000023.1:2304909-2315236 GCA_025447855.1 Potamarius usumacintae | reverse complement strand
TGTGTGAAAATCTGATGATGTTTTAGGTCATATTTATGCAGAAATATAGAAAATTCTAAAGGGTTCACAAACTTTCAGGTACCACTGTATGTGACAAGCTGAGAAACTTATCTTGTGGTAAGAGGGTATAGTAAACTCTCTCTAATGCAATATCAGTGTAACGCAACCTGCAAAGAATTTCACACCATCTACAAAAGCTCAAAACTCGTCCCAAGTCTTGGCTCATGTCCCTGAGAACTTGTTTCATGGAATCAAACACTTAGGGGATGTGCTGTTATGGGAAAACAATCAACTTCAGGGTGGGAAAAGTAACTCCAGCTTCATCACACCACCCTGTAACTGGTGTTGGAGCTTCAGCCTTACTCTGTGACATGGGTGTTGATTTGGACGAAGAATTAAATGCAGTGTTGTATTCACTTTCGCTCTCATGTTCATGGAGATCTACGGTACATGTGATCCACTCCGACTCAGATTTCCAGCTTCATGTGTGAGCATCTGATGAGAAGAAGCAGCGGATTCTGACTTTATTTCAAGATTTGAAGTCTATTTTGTCCTAGAGGATCTTCACATGGAGGAGCAGACCTCGCTATGGAGGAGAACATTGTGCACCATGGGTGGTCGGAGGCCTCATGATGTTCATGGTGGATGTGTGTGAACATTTATCATCATCATCATCTTGTTGATCTTTGGTTTCTCAGTCCTGCTCTTGGATCTGGATCTTCTCGCCTTTTGACACTTTTATCATCAGCCCTAAAGCTCTGTGAGAAGCAGGAAGACTCGACTGACCGATATTTTTGAATTGGCATGATGGTATTTATTGAATAAACCAACCAACCAATCTAAAATCTAGTAATATATTTAACTGTGTGCTCTTGATACGGTTTGCACCTCTTTTAGTTTTTTCAGCAGCCTCAAAATCACATGGCGGCATTTAATGCATCTCGCTTTTAGGTACTTGTTTGTGGTCAAAATGCATTTTTTAAAAACTCCTCCATGGTGTGAACAGACTCCCAAATACCTGATCATGTTTATTCATGTGGTTTTGAATGACGTTGTTTTAATGCACTTCCTTTTTCGACCACTTGATGGCAGCAAAAGTTTTTTTTTAAACTCTTGTACACGTTTTGACAATAAAGCTTTCAAGATGCCTCAGTGCATCTTTAGGTCTAAATATATACCTTAAATCATTTTAAAAAAAATCTATAAATATACACACTATAGGTATGCAATGTGATCTCATTTGCATACAAATTGTCGGTTAATAGGACGCGCTTCCTGCTAATCGGCTTTCGACTATTCCTGAAAGCTACAAGAGGCCCGAGTTACAAAAAGGAGAGAAAAAATAGATTTTGTTCAACAGGATAATTGATTTTATTTAATTATAGTCAGTAGGTTTACAAAAACGCACAGCGTAACAGCATTGGTTTTGATATGTGGACGCACATTTGCATAGTTCTTTACATACAACTGGAGCAACAGAGAACAATAGGAAGCAAAATTCACAGCACTGAATTCTGGGTAAATTAATAATTAAAATAAACGCTGGTGGGTGCATGATCATGAGAGTCAATCTGCTTTAATTCTGCTCTGAAGCTAACAAGTCTAATGTCGCTAACGCGTCACAGAAGTCTGCTAGCAAACATCGGACACCAAACGCGTCTTTTCTGAAGGGTATAATTGTCCAAGTTGGATTTTTTTTTTTTCCCCACCAAGCAATTCCATAAAAGTCACAGTGATGATCAAGCCTGGTGATTACGTGTATCTTCAGCTATGGAATGTTTAACTAACATTAAGAAATCCAAAATGGCGTCACTTGTGAAACCCTGTACTGTGTGTACCTTAACAGTCCAAACGTCAGAGAAACCTGATCTCTCTCTCTCTCTCTCTCAAAAAAAAAAAATCACTCAAAGCAAATACATCAAACATTAAAATCACACAGCAAACGAGAATAATTTCTCTTCAACACACAGCCTACAGTACGTCTCTTAAAGGTGCAAAAGGTGCAAATTTATTTGGTCATGACTGATTTCGTCACAGACCAGTCGAGATAAAGGCTCAGGAGGTGTTTTAAGGCGTGACAGTCGACTCTGTGTTTCTTCATAAACACATCCACAGAGATACACAAACTACTCGTGAACTTGGTAGAAACAATAAGGGAAATAAAAACAACTACAACAACCACAACCCTATTTTGCATTCCAGGCTTTTTAAGGCTTAAGGTGACGTGATCTCTCAAAGCTACTGTGAATCATGTGGATTTCAAACCATCTGAAAACCACAAACCAGGAGCAGAATGATGCAGGAATCGTTCTTTAATTCAAGTGAAGATTTTATACGATCGACCCACTCGTTCATTTTCACGACTGAAATGCTACAAATCCAAGGATTGTGATGTAACGTCGGTGCTTAGTGTCAGGATCGAAACGATGCAACGATGGACGTTTGCTTTGGGGTGGGTGCTGCTGTGTGGAATGGCAGTGTGAGTTTGACTGTTTTTGTCTTGTGACATGTAGAAACGTTAGCAGCTACGTTCTTGTTCGCGACGTTGAAAATTCGCCTACGGCAATGTTTAAAGCTCGGTAAGGCTACGGTCACACTACAACTGGTGATGGGTTGTCGATGAAAATGAGGTGATGCTTCTCTGAGCTTTGGGAAGTGTTCCCAAACCCATCTGCGGGTATTTCGCCGCTTGGTTTGGATCAAGTTTTTGGCCACTCGCGAGGTGGAAACACCACACTAAAAAAACAACTCATGAAGCTTGGAGAACATTCACCGTACATCTCACGAGCTGCAGCATGACCGTAGCCTTACATAAAATTCCTCGTTTACGAAAGGGACACGACACAATGATGGCGACAGTTTCACGTTTAACGTTTAATGGATGTAAATTTTATTGTTTTCTTTCATCATGATGCTTCATGTTACTACTCTGGACAAACGCCATGCCATGATATCATAAGACGCCGTGAGACCTCTTTCCAAACTTCAAGCTGAGATTAAATGCGTACTTCTTGATTAGTTAGCTAATCATTGTAGCCATGTTTAGAGTCTCTGAACCACAGGATCTGGTTCAGTAGTTTTTCCAAGTGCTCGTTTTGCGCCGTTGAAATACATCATGTCCGGATTACTCTATTACGCCTGGCGTCCCAGTCACCTAACAAGAGCTTTAAACCATTTCAACTGTGACCGTATTCCAATATTAAAAACGTTTGAACACAGCAAAGGCTACAACTAGGAAACTCAAACCGAATCAAAAATCCTCACTTGCGGTTGAAAGGATTGGATCGTTTCCAGAGGGAATAGCTGAGGTCATGACCTCTGGTCGATCGCACAGTGAAACACACGGCAATAAAGTCATAAATCCTGCACGTCATGTCCTTAGCGTAACAGACATTTTAATAATTTAACGCCAGAATCAGCATTGATAATACTCAGTGGTTGAGTGGCCATAGATGTCACCTATGATGCACTGCAAGCGGATTAACACACACAGGGAAAAACAAAACAAAACAAACGAGTCATGAACTAAAGTTCAAGTCTCTGTAAGACATAAGTCGTGCTTGTTTTGCAAGCTCCTGACACAGTGACACCTTTTGTCAATAACCAGAGTTAATTCAACACCAGTGTTTAAATGAAATGTAGGCGGTGCTGGTTATTTAACGTAGCTTTAGGCGAGTCGGTTACCCCGCCCTCCCCCTTTCCTGGAACACAACCAGCACCTCTGATCTAATCTGATTTGATTTGCTGTATTGTGATTCAAGCATCATTCCACCCAGAACAACCTTTTAATAGTGTTAGTACATTATTGCCTATTATTTATCATATAAAAAATATGAATATATTATTATTATTAACAAATAAATACGATAATCTCATCTAGGTGCACTCATAAACAGAAGGTGCATGCTGGGATTGATGTTCAGATGGATGATGGGGGTGTAATCAGCACAAACCAGCTGGGTCTTCAGCCAGGGTGGGGTTTTGTGTGTGTGTGTGTGTTGGAGAAGGAGGAAGGGGTGTTGTGTTGTGTTGTGTTGTAAGTGGACCAGTGCAGTGCAAAGCCTTCAAATCAATGCTAGTGTCCTGGATCACACTTTGACATGCCCTGCATGACCTCATCGGCTACTTTTCTGAAAAAAAAAAAAAAAAAAGTGGAATCAGTGAGAAGTGTGGTAATATTTATCTCCAGTGACTTCACAATGTGCTAGCAGCCTTGTCCGGATAATCGAAACTGGCTTTCTAACAGAGACGATTATGGGATATCAGTAACCGCAGGAAGCTTATCATGAATCATTAACCGGCGCTGAGAGACAGAGGTTTGCGTTACGGTCACTGATCATGCCCTTTGAAGAATGTTAAACCAAACAATGTTTTATTTTTAAGAAATTACTGTACGCAGTCTGAAGTATGAGGTCTTGTTATTTGTTCAGGTTAAATTTGACACTTGCAAAATGTATGAATAATTTGTCCAGATTGTGAATGACATTTTTATAAAACACAAATTTGAGCTTTGAATTTGACAAATAGCGAGACCTTTATTAAAATTAGTGTTCCCAGTGTGAGGTGGAAGTGTTACCTGATTGGCTACGTAGCTTTTACAAGTAATAAAGAAAAAAAAAAAAGCTCCCAAAAGAAGTGATTCATGACTGTGTAACATTTAAAAAAATCCTTCAATTATCCTTTGGATTTGTGTGATTTAGTTCAGGGTGTTTTTAATCACATGATCCATTCTCCTATTTTGTTTTCAAAGAAAACCTAGCCGTAAATGTATCTCCAAGCAGCACTGTATCTCAGAGTAACCAGCACCGGATGTGTAGCCCTATTCACATGGAATTAGTTCCAATCCCAAAATGCTTTATTTATTCGTGAAATTATAAAAGGATAATCAAACTCTGGTCCTGTAACGGACCGTTAGTGCGACCACAACAGGTATATAAATCCTCCTGTTTATAGGATTTCTGCACAGGATATAACATTACGGAATTACAGTGTTCTATAAATAAACTCATCCAACAACGTGATCATATTACCAGGTTGGAAAGAAAAAAAAAAAACATCCTGTTGGAATCTCGTTCGTCCTGATTTCATTCGTTTTCATTCATTTCCACCCAGACACGAGGGTTTCGATCCAAAAAATTCCAAAGCAGAGGCAGCATGCAGAGTAACTGATATCATCCAAATAGGGCTCATTGACGGAGCAAACAGAGCTTTCTTCAGCTGTTGTAAATGGTTGTAACTTTAATCCAACCCTGAGGCTGGAGCACAAAAAAATGTGAACAACAGAGATGGAGAAAGGTGTATTTAATAATGATTAACCTGCAAGCTGGAGAGCTTTATTAAATCTGGCACACCTCGTCGATCCATGTACGTTCGTTCATTTGTTTCGAGATGAAAATAAGAAATCAAGGAAACAGTATTTTATCTCTTTTTTTTTTTTTTTGTTCTTGGCGCATACCACGCAAAGTCTAATACAAAGTCATAAATGTTCAAGAATCTAAATTTAATTGGAAAAATTTCTAATTTGTTCCTTTTCAGTGTGAACAGAGTCAACAATTTTTGACTGAAGACCTGAGCTAATTAGCTACTTAGCAAACGTCACCAACTCGCATTAATTGCAACACAAAATAACGTCAGCTCGCGTTACGAATCTTTTAACAATCGGAATTTAATTGATGAAATTGCAACAGCTGGAAAATCCTGATTTTTTTTTTTCAGCCGTCATACATAGTGATTAGCACACTAGCAGCACATCAGGCGCTAATCTCGATCTTTCTTGAATCAACCCTGTTTTTGTTACGACACAAATAACCCAGATTTATAATTTTGCTCATGCTTGGACTCCTGGATAGTTTAATTTTCATCAATTTTATTTTAAAAAATGTAATTCTGAATTGAAAAACAAATAAAGGCATCATACATGACTCCGCCTGTCGAGCCGAACTGTAATCTCGCGGGTTCTCGCAGAAACGCAGGATATGCAGAGATGTCTATGGTGTGTACGAAACAGCAGTATAAATATAAATAAATTTCTCTTCAGTCTTGACATGTTTTGTCACGACAATCAGTAGCACCTCGAAAACAGCAGCAGACAGACATCGATTGATCACACAGCAGAAGTCGTTGCGTTTAAAAAAAAAAAAAAAATGTAGTACCTCGCTTCAAAGACAATCCTGCAAATGCGAAGATGTTCTGCTAATCATGAGTCAAAGCTTGTGGGGACTCAATAAGATTTCTTTCAATGCCCACTCGTTATTAGCAAAGCTAGCATTTTCAAGTGAAGCACTCCTCCTTTAAAGAAAGAAAGGACGCTCCATTCAGGCAAGAACCTGCCCGTTCCTTTGATACTAATAAAAATAAAGTGCTGGAATTTGTTAGTTCTTTTTTATCGCTAACTGACTCTGCGATCTTTGATTCACTATAAGGACTTTTCGCCAAAGATTTCTACGTGCAGTTCTATCCAGCGATAATCCTGCCAAGACTGCCGTGAATCTGCGCTTGCACCGGCCCGTATTCCACCACCTCTCCGTCAACAGTGATGGTTCCTTTGGGTGAGTAGGGTTCCAGTCGTAGTGCCCGCACTTTAGTGTATACCACAAATGGGCAGTTTGTGCTCAAGTGGGTGCCTTTCTCCATGGCCAGGAAGAGGTGCAAGAGGGCTTGGCGTGAGATTCCTGCTTTTACGTAGATCAGGTGTATAATTCCATCCTCGAGTCTGGATGCAGGGGCAGCGATCAAGTCTTCAGCAAGGTGGGATTGGTACACCGCCATCACCAGAACAAAATCCTCCTCCTTCACTACGGTCCAGTGTGCCGGTACAGGCTGGTCCAAGGGTACAAGCAGGGAATCGGGCAGGCCTCGTGTGGTCACAGATGACTCGCTGGTCTGGTTGGGTTTGTGGGCGTTGTTGGAGTTGCAGGAATTGTGCAAAAGGTGATTCTGAAAATTTAAGTTCTTGGACAAGTGGGAATGAACCGATGAGGAGTTGGAACCATCAGTGAAGGACACCGTTGACTGAACTGGGCTTGGAGGGGATTGAGGTTCCTCAGCAGGAAGGTACGCTAGCTTTCCTTTGTACACCCTCAGTGAGACGAGGCGCACTAGAGTCCCCATGGTGAAGCGAGCCGCTCCGACGTGGCGGTACTTCTCGCTCTCGACATCCACATCAGCCACAAAGCCCCAGGCGAGGGACAGGAAGGAGAACAGACGCTGGCTCGATGCCATGCACACTGAAGTGAGGTCCAGACGTGACACAAGGCCTTTACACAACATGAAGCCACAGCTCACCAGCAGATCCTCACTGGACACCGGTTTTGACCTGAAAAAGATTATATTAATGTGCGTTTTAATAAAATTAACGATCCACGACGAACTTGGACTGACAAACTCATTTTAGGCACCGGGCCACATTACACTTAGTGTAGGGAAAAATAAGTACATTAAAGTTCGCAAAATTATACACTCATAAAAACGCAAGGTTGTGACTGAATAAATATTTCCCCCTGTTGATGTGAAAGCACAAAATTAGTTTTCTGGACAGACACATGGTTACAGCGTAACTGTTTTTAGCTTGCTAACGAAGGATTACCTCGTCACCACGCTCCATCAGTAGCTGAAGTTATGGTATTGAGTTCAATGCTCTATTATGCCCCCTAGTGGAAAAACCTCAGAGTGACTGGCCACTTATATAGGAACTTGATTCTAAGATTCCTGTTCTTGGCTGCAGGAATGGAACCCAGTGTGTTCTTCTGTTGCATGCTGAGATGCTTTTCTGCTCACCATGGTTGTAAAGAGTGATTACAACTGTAAAGAATCAGTAGCCATTTTTTTTTCTCTTTCTGGTTACGCCGTGTGCGTTTTTCTTTTTTGTGTTTGTGTAGTTTGATGTTTGTTTGAGTGTTTTGTCCGCCGGTTGTGGTGTAGCTCTGGACCCAGTTTTGGATGTCGGTTCCCTCCAGGCCTTGGTTCGCTGTGGGCGATGCTCGCTATGGACTGCACTGAGCTTGTTGCTGTTTTAACATCGGGGTTGTCCAGCACTCTGTGCGGCGGTGCTTTTGTGTTTGGCGTGGTGTTCCAAACGATGTTGCTCGGTGGCGTCGCGGCGGCTGTGCAGGCAGTTTGGGACATACCAGCGCTCCGTGTGCCGGTGCTTCTGTGCTCGCTTTGTGGATCCATGGCGCGGTGTTCCGGGCGGTGTTGCCTGGCGGCGGCACGGCAGCTGTACAGGCGGTGTGGGACTTGTTTTCGTGCGTCTTTTGGTGGGACTGTGGCTGCTCCACCACTGGAATGACATACTGACCTTTATATGGTGGACTTTTTCTTTCTTCCCGCCCTCCCTTTCCTTACAATTGTAAAGCGACCTTGGGTATTGAGAAAGGCGCTATATAAATGTAACTACTTATTATACGTATAAATTACTATATCCTTCCTGGCAAAAAAACAAGCTTGAACCAATCTGGCCATTTTCTGATCTCTGACCTCTCTTATCAACAAGGTGTTTGTTTTCACCCACAGAACTGTTACTCACTCACTCATTCACTCACTCAGTTTGTTTTTTGTTTTTCGCACCATTCTGTGTAAACTCTAGAGGTGGTTGTGTGTGAAAACCCCAGGAAGGAGATCAGCGATTTCTGAAATCCTCAAACCAGCAGTCCATCTGGCTCAAACCAACGCCCATGGCACAGTGAAAGAAAGTCACACTTCACTTTGAATCACAATTTTTCCCGTTCTGATGTTTGAACATCGTGAACATTTAACTGAAGCTCTCGATTCGTATCTGAATGATTTTACGCATCGTTCTGCTGTCGAGGGATCGGCTGATTAGAGAACTGCATCAAACAAAACAGCAGGCGGATGTATGGGTGTTCCTAATAAAGTGGCCAGCGAGTGTATTTGACACCCATGACTTCAGTATATATTTTATTGTGTTGTTTTATTAAGTTAAGTTATCTCGAACGTTCATATTCTAATCTCTTTTTCCTTCTCCGAAGCGAAGTGCCGTGCTTCTGCTTTTCAAACAAGATCCCATTCTTCACCACCCCGGACCTGCTAAAAACACAACCCAGATTCAGTGAACAGTCTGAGAACAAAGAGACTCCACCCTTGTGGAGGAACTACCCGCTTATTTGTCCGTCAAGCCAACAGTGTGCCTCCGAGGCAATTAGATCAGTCTCCTTGGGGTTCCACTCAGACTGTCTTCATCGGCTGGTTTATTTAAGCTCACATGAAGTGCTGCGTTTAGTATTTAATGCTCTGTACCTTGTATCGGTACAAAATAATGGATCTGACCTTTTTTTTTTTTTAAATGCTCATATTCATTCAGTTATGGATTGATTAATAATGTAATCCCCTTTGGATTTGAGCGGCGCTTTCTTTCTTTTGGTACAATGGAGAAAGAGTAAAGCAAAACTACAGATGTTTCCAATATAATAATTAACATCTTATGGGATCCGATGCATAACATTGGAATAATGGACAATAGATGTAGAGGTTCACAATATATTAGCTTTATATGATTATTACATCAATCAAGGACCACAGTTTGTAGAACTGATTGATCACTTGTTCCCAAGGGTGTAATTTTTTTTTCCCCCATGGAGCCAGCACATCTTCTGATAGCTCTTAAATCAAGTGCGAGTCTTACCCAGAGTAGTAGTGTATCGAGGCAGCTAGCGCATTCCCCGAACCTCCAGGCAGCACACCAAGTGGAGTCTGAATGGCTTTCTCCCAGTCCTCCCTCTCCATGAGCCCATTCACGACCTGCGGATATGAAACAAGACCAAACTAAATACTAACATGCATTCCAACAGGGATGAAAAGATTCTATATGAACTGCAGCGTTCGCGACTTCGTCATTTAAAATTCGTCAGATTTTTGATCTTGCTCTGAAAGCTGATTTTTGTTGTTTTGTCTGGATTATAAACAAGCACCCTGAGGATATTTTGTATTTTTACCTGTTCGCTGTTCCATTATTAAAGCTAGACTGCCTTTCAGATTTTTCAAGTGTAGGTCATAAAAAGAAGAATTTTCCCCGACACCTAAATATTTTTGTTTAGTGACCGAAAGCTACTGAATTTGAATCACAGACTTCCAATTTTATTCGTTTTTTTTTTTAAAAAGGAACAATTAATGAATTTATCTCCACATGGCTCTATATTCTCCACTATTTTTTCCTGCTTCACCATGACCCGATTCTAGATACTACGTCATGCATGACATCACATGGTGGGCTTTCCCCGTTCACACAAGACATTGTGGGATACAAATTTGAAACAGGAGAGAAAAACAGAGGACGTGAGTGTGCGAATGAAACGTGAAAGACCGACTACAG
>JAOEHJ010000023.1:2259099-2270156 GCA_025447855.1 Potamarius usumacintae | reverse complement strand
TTTGTTGACAAAATTTGCTAATTTTTGTAACCGTAACCAAGCAACGAACTAGCCAATAGCATTTCAGAAATACGGCCACGTGTTCAGAAAAAAAGCCCTCCTTGATTGACCAATCAGAATTGAGTAATTTGGCCCTATGTATTATAAAAGTTTTAATAAATGAACATGAGCTTAAACCTTCCTGCAATTCAAATCCTCCGTCTCCGTGGTGAGTCCAGTTCATAATTATCAATGACTGGAATTCCCAGTGTGTCCTAAACCACACCAACACCATCACTCAGGACCTGGATGCAGATTTGAGGGAAATATTTACAGATTTATCAAATATATCAGATTTATTTACAGGTTTCCATACAGGTACTGCAGATTTTTGGGTGTAGTTGCATGGATCCTCCACTAGATGGCAGCCGCTGATTTGAAACAAATCCAAAGCAGTGCCTGGGGTTTGAACACAAAGCTCCTGTGGTTTGAGGCAGGAAACCAAAACACATTCCTCTGATAAAACAATCAGAATTTCATCATAACCTTATAATCTCACAGAGATTCCCAGAGAATGATAAATATGTTTGTGTGTGCCCCCCCCAGAGCCTTTGTGCTATCAGAATGAAGCAAAAACATCAGCGTTTACATCTTTGGAGTAAATCCAGCTGCATGTCAGCATTTTGGACTTGTTCAGGAAAAAAAAAAAAGGTGACATCATCCATGAATTAATCTCAATATTCAGCTTTTCCTCTGAACAGAAATCGAACAGATTCTGATCAGTAACTGATTGGTTTCTCGTGATGAATTTAGAATGTGATAAAGACGAGTTAAATACTGCAGCCCTCTCATCCTGACACACAGGCCTTTCAGCTCAAGGAAGAGGAAAGAAATCAAGAAAATTCTGCAAAGAATAGATGACAGAAGGAAAGAAAGAGCTGATTAGCTTCCACCCTCAGGTTCTCTAAAGGGGTTCTCAGGTTCCTCTTCTTCTCCGTATTCATCTCCTCTGCTGTCGTTTTTCTCTCCCTTCGCTGTCTCTCCTCTCCTCACATCTTCTCCCATCGCTCCGTCATCGACCCTCTCATCTTCCCTCCTCTCCTGGTCTTTCCTTTAATCATCTCTTCTTTCATTGTCTCTCATTTCATCATTTCTTGTCTTCTCCTCTCATCTTCTCTCCTATTCTCTTTTCTCCTCTCTCTGTCTCTCATCACTTCATCATCTATCCTCTCATCACTTGTCTTCCCTCCTCTCCTGGTCTTTCCTTTAATCGTCTCTCTTCTCATTTTCTCTCGTCGCTCCTCTCCTCATTTCTCTTCTTGTCTTCTCTCCTTTCGTCTTTTCTCCTCGTCTCATCACTCCTCTCCTCGTTTCTCCTCATCTTCTTTCATTACTCGTCATCTCTCTTCTCTCCTCCTCTTGTCCTCTCTCGTCGTCTCTCCTCTCGCCGTCTCTCCTCTTGTCCTCTCCCTGAGCTGACTGTCTGATTAGCTCGGGATGGTTTCTGTCAGGTCCCGAGATCAGACTTCAGGTTTCAACACATAACCAGATAATTAATTACCTGCTCACGTCTTCACAGATGAAAAGCCTCGGCTGAATTCTTCACAACCAAGTCACACGGTGTGGGGTGGAGAAAGAACGAGGGATGAGGACGGAGAGACAGAGACAATAAGAAGAAGAGAGAATAGCATATGATAGAGAGCACTGTGATGTGATGATGATGATAATAATAATAATAATAATACTATTATGAATGGGGAAACAGAGAATTTCAATGCACTTACTAATGAGGGGTAACAATCAACAGGTGAGACTAATTAATCACCATGGTAACAGAGAACAGGAAACACTGACCTTATAAGGAAAGTAGAGAGACAGTTGGCGTGTCTGAATTCATTCCCTTTTTACCCGCTAACGCACAACATCGATCCCCTACTGCATACTGACTTTTACTTCTCAGGATCCCAGCAAGGCGAATCTCACATCTCAACGTAAATAACACGTGTTGTTTAACGATGATTTCAGCTTGGATTGTTTACAAGCGCACTCGCTAGTCAGCGTCGTCTCCCTCGCTGATGTAGTGTTGAACAATTTGAGGTTAGCAGAACATTTTCTGAACGTTATGGCCCTTTCTGGATTCATGAGGTTTGCCTGGTGTTCCGATACTGTTTTTATGTAACGTTCATTAACGTTCCTTCAACATTTCAAAGCTAACATTTCTATGAAGTCAAATTCTCATGATGGGAAAATTTCTGGAACGTTCCGATTTCTTGGGAACATGTTGAACGATTAATTTTAATTTGTTAAAGGTGTATTTTTTATCTTGTGGAACATTGATGAAACAAGTTAGTTCTGGTTCTCGCTTACGTTACAGCAGCGATAAACTGTCATGTTCCTGAGAAACCGCAAAACGCAAACGCCTCTATCCCGTGAAGGAAAACTCGCGGTGACAGCCTTCCTGTTACAAAGCAGTGACACTGGAGACTCCTTCCATAAATGTTACATAAACATTTCTTTACGTGTTTATTTTTTAATCCCTTGATTTAGAGTGTCTGAAACACTGGCTCTTGTTACTATGGAAACGATAAAGAGCGCATTCATATACTGTAAGCTCACATAAATGAAGAGGATGTTCAGTTTATGTATATAGTCTAAATCCATCTACATTTGTTAGCACGACAAGCTTTCTATCTCGTTCTGTGTGTGTGTGTGTGTGTCATTACCACCCTGCTTTTCTGTGTCATTAAATTAGCCGAGTGCTCTGCAGGGCCTCGGGGTAGATGAGGAAGGCAGTCTTGCTAATGACCGGGCCTCTGCTTCACTCACCAAAACGAGGCTTTCATCGCGACATCTGAGAAGCGCCGCATCTGATCTGATCTCTCTCCACCACTCGAGACATGTCAGCTCTTTATTTGACTGATTACAGGAGCACACTTCCTGCGTTTCCTGCCAATCAGGTAACAGACGCTTTCGTTATATTACTCCGAACAGCACTATTCCGAAGAAGTGCTTTCAAGGCTAAATACATCAGGGAAATGTTCCTACGTTGAACCTGAGCATGTTTCATGCTAAGTGGTTCTCATAACTGATGATGTCGCTACCTTTTCCTTCCTCTGTCCATGTCCCATATGGAATAAACAAGTTAATCCAATCACTAGACATGGCAATATGGTCAACAGTGACAGAGGGAAGCAGCCGTTGGATCGATTCTCGATTTAATCAGGTGTCGCCTCATTGGCGGCGCAGTGAAAACAGCCAGAGGAAGTCCACAAAAACTCAAACTTTCTCTCAGTCGCTCACTTTCCTTTTGTTCATAAAGTGGATTAAAAAAAGAAAAAAAAACCCAGCAATGATTTACATCAGCTATAAATCATTATATTTTACCACAATACCAGCCAAAATTCCCTCCTACTTTTTCAAATGGTCCAAATACAAACAGCATAATGAAGGAACTTAATCTTTTTTCTTAAACGTGTTGGTTGTTTTTGAGGATCGATATCCTGGAATGAGCAGTAACAATAGAATGGAGAAACTCATTTTTATAGTGCACTCAAGTCATAAATCGTATGTACTTTACTTCAAAGTTTACATTAGCTAAACAGAATTAATTCTCTAGCTTACGTACATGTGCTAGTTTGCTGTCACTCACTAGTTAGCTTAGTTACGTTTACCAGTTTGCTATCACTTACTAGTTTTCTTCCATTTGCTAGCTTGCTGCCATCTGTTAGTTTGCGGTTATTCACGTGCTAGCTTGCCCTTAATGTTGAATTGCTAATTGGCTTTATTTGCTAGATAGAGTTCACTCATTAGTTAGCATTCATGTTCTAGTTTTCTTCCACTTGCTAGTTTGCTGGCTAGGTTGCAGTCATTTGCTTGTTAACCTTCACTTGCTAGTCTGCCTTTACTTTTATTTGCTAATTAGCTTTTATTTGCTAGTTGGTTTTCACTTGCTAGCTTTCACTTGCTGGTGTTCACTGGCTAGCTTTCACTGGCTAGTTTCACATGCTAGTTTTTACTGGTTAGCTTTCACTTGCTGGTGTTCACGTGCTGGTTTTCACTTGCTTGTGTTCACTTGCTTGTGTTCACTTGCTAGCTTTCACTTGTTAGCTTGCTTTCACTAACTAGTTACTTTTCTCTCACTTTTTGCTTTCATTCGCCACGATGTAAACAGTACTTAGAAATTTTACAGCAGTCATTTTGACTTTCTAATGACCTTCCAAAATATATGAACCCACCCAAAGTTCCACCCATCAGTCTTTATTTTCAAGATAAAGCAAGAAAACAATACAATATGACACAAGCTGCACTGTAATGCTGCACTGTGGCCATATTTATCTCTCGACCACAGTCACAGACGAAAGATTTCACTTTAACAAAACAATCTTCGCCATTTTATCAGGAGTTAAAGGTCTTGGCGTTGCAGTGGATCAGCTGGAGTTTACTGTAAACTTCTGGCCTTGTAGATTTTGGCAGATCACTGTGTCAAAGCGAGGGATGTGAGGTGAGAAGGCCTGGGTTTGGTCAGTGAGGATGTGAACCTGTCCTCATGCTCCTGTCTGGGGTATTTCTCCAGTGAATCATGCTGCAGAAGAGTCAGTTACAGTCAATTAAACAGAACCAATCCTGCATTATAACCTGCGTTTAACACATCTCTGTCAGCTCCCTTCAGAGACACACCTGTGAAACATCTGGACTGATTTCCATCATCATCATCATCTGGCCAAGCTGTTTTATTTACACCATAAACAGAGTAATATCAGTTTGCTACCTATGTAGCTAGCAGAACACAAAATAATGAACCCTTTAAAACCCTACTAGCAGCAAGGTGCATTGTGGGTATTCTGTTCCCTCTAAGGTATATTTTAGCAGCTTACTACCTCGTTTGCTAGCTGACTGATAACTTTGCTACCAAATAGAGTAACAATTAAATGCTGTACAGTTTATTTCTTTTTATTATAGTCATATTGGCTTGTTAACTCACTTGTTAATTAACAACTGTAGCTACGCAGTTAAAAAGAAATAATCTGAGCTAGTTTATTAGCTGGAAAGAATGAAAAAATGAATGACGTTATGTCACACAGTATGGTTTTTTGAACAGTCATATTAGCTGGTTAATGAGCAAGTTTGTTACCCACAGAATAAATATGATTTAAAACACACACACACACACACACACACACACACACACACACACACCTTAAAAACCACTTAAAAGATTGGAATAGTCCACAGGAAGATTCAGCGAAAGATGAGTGCTGACGTTGAAGGTTTTTAGACTTTAAATCCCTGCCATTTAATGCTAATAATTTTTACAGTGATTAGAGATTTCCCTTTGCATTTCCCCTGTGTTTTGCCAGTAATAGAAAATTATACATAACTAATGAGCAAATCATAGAAGCTAATCATATCTAACGAGCAATTTTTTTTTAAAAAAGTGATAATCCAATCAGTCCAAAGAGGGATAAATGTGAACCAGAACCAGACGCCTACATCAGCTCTCATTAGTATTTGATAGACTGCTCGCAATTTGACTCACCAGCTGTCTCGCCATGGAGTTGAGGAGGCTCTCGATGTCTAACACCCACATCTGCAGAAATAGAACGAATGAATTTTTAAAAAGAGGGCAAAAAAACCCCAACAACGGAGAAAGCGACTGAGGGAGACAAAGGTAACTTGGGTAACTGAAACAGTCACACGAGCACATAAATCATTTAGAAGGAAACGGATCTTTGGTTCCACTGTGAGAGTCGTGACACATGCTGTTTTCTCCAATCTAACTTACACACAGTCAGCTCCGTGCAATTCAGTTCAACCCTCAGCTTGAAAATACTGTATGTATGACCATCAAACTGAGGAACCACTCACAGCCCATATCACTACACACACACACACACACACAGTATATACTGTATACATATAAAGCATTATATTGTGGTGATTTTTATGCATATGTAACCAAACACACATACATTGATTGATTGATTTGTTTTATGTTGATTATATATTGATTCAAAGCCGATTATGTTGATTTTCAGTAAAGAATAAATAACGTTGATTCTACTTAAAAGAAATTACAAGTAGATTTGTTAGAACATTATATTTTTAAAGAATTTTGAATCATGTATAAAATCAGAATTAAGTCTTGTTTAAATTGATTAGTTTTCACTTTGCTATTTTCTACTTAGTAGCTTTCACTTGCTAGCTTTTACTTGCTAGTTTTCATTTGCTAGGTTTTACGTGCTAGTTTAGTTGCTAGATTTCATTTGCTAGGTTTTACTTCCTAGTTTTCACTTAATAGTTTTCACCTCCTAGATTTACTTGCGAGTTTTCATTTGCTATTTTCTACTTAATAGCTTTCACTTGCTAGTTTTAACTTGCTAGTTTTCATTTGCTAATTTTTACTTTCTGGTTTTCATTTACTAGTTTTTACTTGCTAGTTTAGTTGCTAGTTTTCATTTGCTAGGTTTTACTTCCTAGTTTTCACTTAATAGTTTTCACTTCCTAGTTTTTACTCACTAGTTTTCACTTGCCAGTTTTCACTTAATAGTTTTCACCTCCTAATTTTAACTTGCTAGTTTTCATTTGCTAATTTTTACTTTCTGATTTTCATTTACTAGTTTTTACTTGCTGGTTTCATTTGCTAGCTTTTACTTAATAGTTTTCACTTTCTAGTTTTTACTTGTTAGTTTCATTTGCTAGTTTCTACTTAACAGTTTTCACGTCATTGTCATGCTGGAAATATCGGTGGAAACAAACTTGTAGCTTTGAAGCTTTATGTGGACCAATAGAAAATATTGGTGGAAAAGAGGCCAAGTATGTTGAGATGTGTGAACAATCAGAATGCATTATAATTGGTAAATTGTATCAAACACTATGTTAGAACACTATAAAAATGAATGCTTTGTGATTTGGAGCCTGTTAGGTTTTGATCTGTCTGTAGCAAAGGAGGTTAAATTGACAAAGTATGATGTAGGAATGTAGACCTCTGCCACCTAAGAGATTCTGCCTCACAGATTGATCCGAGAGCAGCAGTCACTGACTCAGACGCAGCTGCTCAGAGATGTTTCTCAGTTTACTGTCGGACAAACATGAAGATATATTCACATTCAAGAGTGTGTTGCAGCTCTGTGATTGGATGATGATGGTTTAATTGACGAAGCTAAGTTATCTATGTATAACGTATATGGGTGATGAAGCATTACATCACTGGTTTAGACTACTCTACTGTATGAAAGAAGAGAGACATTATGTACCATTACATCATCCGTCAGGATCATAGTCTTTTGAAAAGAAGAAATACATTACTGGTCAACATAACCTTCATTCAGCAGAGAGCAGAATGTGTGAGCGAGGATAAATCTCAAGGATTTAATGAACCAAAACAAGCCACAATCAGAACCGTCTATATCAGTTTCAAGAACAAGCGGCAATCAGACCAGCCTGTATCAGTTCAAGCATGCCAAACATATATTTCTATCAGAGTCAGATCACTCTGTAGACTGACTCGGCTTTTGTGATTTCATTTAATAAAAGTCTAAGCTATTCTGCAAACTCTTTGACTTTGGATTATTCTTGCTTGAGAGGGATTTCACGACAAGATTAACACGTATAAAAACTATTAACTCAAGAATAGCAACAAAACAGACATGTCTTACTGCATAGCTCTGTCTTTTCTCCATACTCCACCCTCTCACGTCCCTCCAGTGGGGTGGTAGGCTAACTTTTGCCACAGTCCAAGAGTTTCGCGAAGCCATTTTCCCACCACAGAATCGCAAAACCTGTGCTAGGTTTGGGCTTAAACTCTAAAAAGCTAGCTGTTGATTTGGAATTGGTGATGGCTAAAGGTCTGAAATGACATATAGCTGAGGTGATCACTGTCCCTTTTGTGTTGTAATTCAATACAGCAACCTGACCCAGGTCGAACACAGAGTGTGAAGTAAGGTTACTAGTGCATATGTGATAAACTGGAGATATGGGAGAACACGGTGGTGTACGTGCTGTTTGTTGCATCAGAAATATGAAGAGATTTAAAAAAAAATGAAATTGGATATGTAAGAAAACCTTTACCAAAAACAGGGTATAAATGAATGAATTAATTAATAAATGAACGAACCGCTCTATAATTGGACATAAAGTTTATAAAATTCACATTTTGCATATTGGCTTTTACGCTACCGTAAACACAGAACTCATTAAAACCCCCAAAGCTTGGCAGGGTTTCTGAAAGGATTAAAAGAAACACTTGGTTAAATGAAAGATTTCTCGAGTGTTTCCCAATCCTGCTCTTTAAGCACCCATGCACTGAGCTCGAACACACCTGGGCAAACTCGCAGGTTTAATTAAAAAGCATTTCATTAGTTGAAAGTGGTGATGTTAAATTAGGAACGCTAGATAGTGCATAGGACATTTCACAATTATTAAACCTTTAATCAGTGATTTTGCAATCAAGTGCAGGCATCTAAGGCTCCAGTAGTGCAGGCTCTGATGTGTCATGCTAATATTAATATTTATTTGCTGAAGCTACTTTTGAGATATTTTTGGTAGCATGGAGCGAAATGGTGGTAAAGAAGTTTCCATGTTAAATATATTGAAGTGTCGACGTCAAGAAATCTTACACACACACACACACACACACACCCTTTTTCCAATTGCTCTCAATGTAATTAATTGATATCAAGACATGTTTAGTGTCCAATGTTTACTTCTCTTTTTTTAAACTTTTGCACCGCTTCCAAGACCCTCCTTTCCTACAACATCCTGCTGCCTCTAACACACTGATTTACACCAACAGCCTGCTACCACCAACAAACCTCTGCATCTGATTCGCTGCTTTCCACCAACATCCTGCTATCTCCATCATCCTGCTTTGTCCCAACATCCTTCTTTCCACCAACACCCTGCTATCTCCATCATCCTGCTTTGTCCCAACATCCTTCTTTCCATCAACTCCCTGCTTTCCACAAACACCCTGCTTCTACAAAAACCCTGCTTTCCACCAACATCCTGCCTCTTCGAACACCCTGCTTTCCACCAGCACCCTGGTTCTACAAATACACTGCTTTCCACCAACATTCTGCCTCTTCAAACATCCTGCTTTCTACAAGCACCCTGCCTCTTCAAACACCCTGCCTCTTGGAACACCCTGCTTTCTACAAGCACCCTCCCTCTTCAAACACCCTGCTTTTACAAACACCCTGCTTTCCATCAACTCCCTGCTTCTACAAAATACCCTGCTTCTACCAATACCCTGCTTTCCACCAACATTCTGCCTCTTCAAACACCCTGCTTTCTACAAACACCCTGCTTCTACAAATACACTGCTTTCCACCAACACCCTGCCCCTTCCAACACCCTGCCCCTTCCAACACCCTGCCCCTTCCAACACCCTGCCCCTTCCAACACCCTGCTTTCTACAAACACCCTGCTTCTACAAATACACTGCTTTCCACCAACACCCTGCCTCTTCCAACACCCTGCCTTCCACCAACACCCTGCTTCTACAAAATACCCTGCTTTCTACAAACACTCTGCTTTCCACAGACACCCTGCCATTTGTCCGAGGCAGTGAAAAAGTGGAATTAGATGACATACCTAAACATTGCATCACTTGTTGAGAAACTAGAAAAAAACTAGATGGGGGAAAAAAAATGCCATTGCCTTGTCAAATACTGCTGTACTTGTCCATCTTTGTCTTGCCATCCCAGTTGTTGTGTGTCTGTTCCCTCGACTTGCAGCTGACCGAAAACCTGCAGGGAGAAGATAATAGCTTGCTTTAATTGGATTCTTTATGCCCTCCTTAACTGGGTTACAATAATCCCTCAATGCATCCCATCATGCTGTGGAGGTCCAATCATAGAGTGAACCTCTCTTCACAATGAACATATTGACAAATATATTTATATATTTTCCCATTTATGAATAAAGTCATGTTTAACCAGACTAGTTCATAAGGGTTGAACAGGTTTAAGTGGTGTAACCCACTGGGTTCGAGTAGCATGAGGCTGTGCTGTGGATACACCTGTTCTTCACACACACACACGCCACATACCAGAGCTCACTCATCACCATGGCAACTCGACCAATGAGAGGAGAGATGGATCTGTCTCCGGCTCGCTGCCTGTCTGTCTACTCTTGTGCAAATCCAGGAAAATCACTATGCATCTCAGACATCATGCACTGTTTTCTTGCTAGTTTTTATGCACTAAGTCTAATTCCTGACATTTCTCAGGGAACAAATCAGTCATTTGTCCTTTTAAATAAGCATTTTTAAGCCACGCATATTTTCAAAAGGCAGCTGTCTGAGTTGTGAGATATGCAGTATGAGAATTATGTCATTGTAGATCATCCAAACAGACGTCAGATGAATGTTATTATTTGTTATTCAGGAGGTTGGGATCTCTAATCTTGTGTATACTTTCATATCTGATTTATATAAACTGAAACAGTGTGAAAAATAAGTGTGAAGAGAATAGGTTTTTAGCTGATGGCAGTTCATCAAAACAATGTTGAAATCCACTTTTCCCTCTGATTCTTCAAATCCGATTTCTCTGACTTTTCTAACAAGTTACTGATTTGATGTTAAAATGTAATGACCAAGAAAAGAAACCTGTGAAATTCTTTTGTTGTTGTTGAAGTTTTGCATAATAAAGATAATTGAGTTTGACACTGGTGTCACCTTCTTATAATTAAATATATAAAAACCTATATATGTTTATTATATAGACCTGAGTGTTTTCCTGGGAAATACGCCCCTTGTATTTTTCATATGAACTACATCCAGGACATCAAGTAACATATTTTGTAATATCGATGAATTGAATTGTTTTGATAAATTTGGGTACTTTTGGTTTGTGAATGTGTCGATATAATAAAAAGAAAATCACACGTTGGCTTGAAGATATGACGTTTATCTTCTCGTGTTGAAAAACTCGCATTTTTCATACAAAATACATCGCGGATCTGAGAGACATATTTAAATAATATTGGCTGGCGTTAAGTGGTCTATCAGATATATTCCATTCAGCTAGCATGATACTGAACGAGTCGAAGACGAGTAGCTGAATGGAATATATCTGATA
>JAOEHJ010000023.1:2226424-2239261 GCA_025447855.1 Potamarius usumacintae | reverse complement strand
TATAATCACTCTTTACAACCGTGGTGAGCAGAAAAGCATCTCAGCATGCAACAGAAAACAGAAGAACACATCAGGTTCCACTCCTGCAGCCAAGACCAGGGATCTTAGAATCAACAACAACAACAAGCTTTATTGTAGTTCAATTTTAAAGTGGCCGGGGAGTGTAGGTAGTATATTATAGTTCAATTTTAACTCATATTACGATTTTCCCATTTTTTTCATATTTAGCGCTACATGCTTATCGGATAACATTAGCATAACACTCATAATTAGATCATACGAATAAGTATCCTATACTATATATACACAGATTTATCTTACAAACTAAAATACGAGGTATATTCTTTAAATTTACTGAAGCTACTAAACTTTCTACCCATTTACCCTGCAATAATAAAATAAAATAAAATAAATTCATGGACATGGTCTGATTCATGCTAGTTCATTTATAGCTTGTAGCTTTGATGATATAAATATATTCCCATTTTCCAAGACATTCCGTGGATCATGATGATAGTGGGCGTGCAGTGTGCAGTGAAATGGCCGTGTAGCTCTGATTACATGAAGATTTCTCCAAGCCTAAGTCAAAGTGTCAGTGTAAGACATGCAAGATTATTTTTGTCCATGTGCTTAAACTATTAATAGGACCAGGGATAATCTGTGCATCCAGAGAACGCTTCAGTCAGCAATTAGGCGAAGATGTGCAGCAGGTCACATGGAGATCAAGTCAGGAGGATGGCACTGTGTGATTATTTTGTGTTTGTTTGTTTGTGAAAAAGCACAAATGATCTCGATCAACAGCATCCTACCAATCACAACCGAGAGGCATCACTACTTGCCTGTGGATTCAGAAAGCTCCAGCTGATGCACATTCTCTGGCCAGTAATTTAACTCCACCTCCGAGCGAAACAGAACTGCTCAGCTTTGCTATTTTACTTTTAAATATAGTCTTGCATTCTTTAGGGTGTCTGGAACAATTTGTCCAATAAATGCTGCCAAGAACCACCTACTTCACAGGACGAGGCACCAACCACAAACTCTTCCATGGGACTGCTCAGTAAACGTGACATTTTCTCATAAATAAAACTCTCTAGTATAATTTTGAACACAAAAGAACTTTCTTTTTTTTGAGTGATGATATCTTGATTCAAAAAGCTAAGTGTCACTGTGTTGTTCAAAAGTTTGTTTTCACACTGAAAATCAGTGCACAGAGGAGTGGAGATTGAGAATCTTCAAGATTCTGAAGCTTGTGGCCAGAAAAGTGTCTGAAAGATATCAGAAGCTCTGTGGCCCATAGGAGAAACTTCGAAGGCTGAGGTGAGTTACATGCCGGACATGGTTTCAGTACAGGGAATTACTGTACCGAAAAACAAACAAACCACGATTCTGAAGCTCGTGGCCAGAAAAGTATGCAAAACATATCATGTTCTGTGGGTGGAGCGTTGAGGCTTAGATGATTTAAAAGGCAACTCATATGTCATACTTGGTTTGCAATTTGCCTTTCTGTCATAAAAAGACGCTAAAAATGGCAAACTATTACTTTAAAGGACTCATAAGTGAAAAGCGTCATGACAGTCACCACATAATCAGAATAAAATGAGTAATCACATGTGTTAGTCATTTATTACGAGTTCATCATTCATTTCAGTGTCTGGATTATTTTATTCAGGTTACAGGAAATGATCCAGGAAATACTTTAGTCTCTCATTTGTTATATGAGTCAGTGATTTATTATTATTATTATTATTTTACATGATTTGACATTTTATTCATATTAGGAACTAACAGTAACTCAAACCTGTGTCTGATGCATACAGAGCGAGAGCTCGCTCCAGAAAGAACTCATCACCACAAACACAGCTGGACATGAGAGCTTTATTCATATAGTTGACTTTAGATCATCTCATTCACTAGTTTTTCATTAGCACTAGCCACCACCCCGTCAAACATTCAGACATTAGCGGTGTATCTACAAAGAGAATCCTAAACAACATTTGAATCCATATTTAAATATTCCAGGACATTGATAAACATTTTTGTTCACATATGTAGAAAAATATAAAGTCCAAGCTTTGAAAAGAAGAGAACTTGCTCACGAGGGAACATCGAGAGTACAGAGTATGAGGCTGAAAGTTTGTGTGTGTGTGTGTGTGTGTGTGTGTAAAATGACAGTAAAACCTGGCACAGGATGTTTCACAGAGACAGGCCTCGAGCCCTGCAGGTGGGCAACAGCCAGCTAATGGAAACATCTGTCAGGGGAACACAGGACACAGAAGGGGAGAGAGAGAGAGAGAGATCCAAATATAGAGAGACACACTGAGAGAGAAAAAGAGAAGAGAGACACAAAGCACAAGAGAGCGTGAGAGAAATAGAGAGACAGACATAAATTGAGATCAACAACAGAGAAAGACAGAAAAATGAGTGAGAGACAGACACTGAGACAAAATGAGAGAGTGAGAACGAGAGTGAGAGATCCAAATATTGAGAGACCAAAAGAGAAAAGAGAGATAGAGAGAGACACAAAGCACAAGAGAGAGTGAGTGAGATAGCGAGAGAGACAGAAACTGAGACAAATGTTAAGAGACAGAAAAATGCCGAGAGAGAGAGAGAGAGAGGACAAGAGACTATGAGAGACATAGAGAGAGATAGAAACTGGGACAAATGATAGAGAGAGACAGAGAGAGACAGGAAAAGTGAGACACTGAGGCAAAGTGAGAGAAAGAATGAGAATGAGAGAGAGAGAAAGCAAGAAAGAGTGAGAGATAAAGAAAAAGAGACACTGAGACAGGAGAGAGAGAGAGAGAGAGAGACTGAAACAGAGTGAGAATGAGCGAGAGAGACAAAGCACAAGAGAGTGTGAGAGAGATGGAGAGAGACAGAAAGTGAGACAAATGATAGAGAGAGAGACTGAGGCAAAGTGAGAGAAAGAGTGAGAATGAGAAAGAGAGATAAAGAAAAAGAGACACTGAGACAGGAGAGAGAGAGAGAGAAAGCACAAGAGAGTGTGAGAGAGATGGAGAGAGACAGAAAGTGAGACAAATGATAGAGAGACAGAAAAATGGAGAGAGACAGGAAAAGGGAGAGACAAAGACAATGAGACAAAGCAAGAAAGAGTGAGAGAGATACAGAAAAAGAAAGACACTGAGACAGAAGAGGGAGAGAGAGAGACAAAGCACGAGAGTGTGAGCGAGATGGAGAGAGACAGAAAGTGAGACAAATGATAGAGAGACAGAACAATGGACAGAGACACTGAGACAAAACGAGAGAGACAGAAAAAGGGAGAGACAAGAACACTGAGACAAAGCAAGAGAGAGTGAGAGGGATACAGACAAAGAGACACTGAGACAGGAGAGAGAGAGATACAGATGAAAAGGATAGCAGGATGGATGGAATGAGAAAGAGAAAGATATGAGGATGAAAGAGGGATAGAGAGATTGAGAGAGAGAGAGAGCAGGAGTGAACAGTACGTTGCCATTTAGTGAGTTATGGATGAATGGTGGAGAGGTGTTTAATAAACCAGCTGTCAGGAGAAGCTCACTATGGAGACAAACATCAGTTGTAACCCCCCCATCACACACACACACACACACACACACACAGGAAGCAACACAGAATGACTCGCATTACACATCATTGATGTTAACCGAATACTAGAGCACACACACACACACACACACACACACATCAGTAGAACAGTCGATCCTCTAGGTTAAGTGTTTATTGCTCTACTATTGAAACTAAGGGCCTGTCCCAAATGGCACACTTCAGTCTTGAGGTCCTCATTCCCAAGTCATGTCGACTCTACAGCGCTCTCTTACCGAAGCCACTTAGCGATAACGCTCGACTCGGCACGACAGCTATCCTTTCAGAAATCAAAGTGCTAGTCAGTGTTAGCGTGAAAGACTTTCCCCACACATTTAATTCAAAGGAGTTTAAATTTGACTTTAAAATTCTCTCAGATTAGCTCATGTAAGCTAGCTAGCTAGCGTCAGCAGTACGGCTTATCGTATTTAAATTTTTAGCTAATTCGCTAGCTAGCTTATGTTAGCTCGAGAACTAGCTAGTTTTAGCAGTAGATGATGAAACTTTACAAATATTACCACAGAATCTTTTCGGAAATCCTGTCAGGTTAGCTTACAGTAGCTTAAAAATGAAAAAAAAAAAAAAAAAACCCAAACAATTAAATGTTCTGATGCTACGTCTCAAAAATGCATGATTTTTAAAACCCATTTTTCCTAAAGTGTGGGCTTGGAGAAGGACAGGAGTGCATAATGTGCCATTTGGGACATGGCATAAGTGTGTGTGTGTGTGTGTGTGTGTAAGTAAAAGGGACAATATGTGACTCTTATGGTATATACATACTCTTCTACCATATAGTGAGCACGGCGTGTGGTTTAGAACACATCCACAGTGGATTGATGTTATGTACAGTATGTTGTAGTATTTACACACACTATGTGATTGAGGACACATCGACATCAGATACAGGATGGGACGTTTGGGATGGTGTGGACGCACTTTTATATCTTAACTGCCCTATATAGTGAATATGTGATGTGGTTTGGGACACGTCCCCATTAGACAGATAGTTAAGCATTTGGGTTGGTCTTGATGATGGAGTTTAAGTCTTCTGTATAGTGAATAAGTTTTGCGGACTGGATCACGAATTACAATGAACTCATAATGCTCACTCATCTTTTTTTGAGTTTATGTGCCCTATGTAGAGAATATGACGTGGGTTGGGACACATCCACATTAGGTAGATGGTGAGATGTTTGAGATGGCACTGGAGTTTATCTGCCCTATGCAGTGAATAGTTCAGGACCCTGATGTTGATGATGTTCAGACATGTTTATGTGCCCTACCGGTATGTAGTGAACATGATGTGCAATTTGGGACACATCCACAGTACCTTGATGCTGTTGAGATATTTATGTTATGTATATTATTAGTGTGCTACATAGTGCTCATGATTCACAAGTGTAGGGGATAGTGAGCATGCTCATATTTTGAACACAACATTCGGACAGTCAGAAGCCATACTGTGCAGTCTCATTATAGTGTGTGTGTGTGTGTGTGTGAGAATTCAGAATGACTGGTATACAATATTGGTGGCTACTTAGGATTTGCAGTACCTGTGTAACACACACACACACACACACACACACAGAGTGCGCTCACTGTAATTATGGTAAATTATGATAATTACAAGTGTTTGACTTTGCAGAATTACCCAATGGAATTTTCTGAAAGTTCGGACATTTCACGGTTGAAAGACTCGCCATGGGGTAATGAATTTAATATCAGGATTTATTTCTGTTCATGTCTGTCAAACTGTCTCTATCATCTTCTTGTCACCTCACACTCAATAATGTCGCCTACTTTCTTTCAAAATGTGGTTTCGCTCACTGCTAGCTTTCACTGCGCTTCATCTATCCATTTTTCTGTTGTGTACGATGCTATAAACCGATAATCTTATAATTACCATAATTCCAGGGTGAAATGAACACACTGTTAACCCCCCCCCACACACACACACACACGAGCAAGCAACAAATAACTGATGTCACAACATTACATTTTGTAGGCGTGGCCTGATTCGCGTTTCTTTTTTGTACTTCAGTATCTCAAATCTTGTCCACAGAAAATGCTTCTGGATCCTGAACGTGTTGATCGGACATTAAATATAGGTTGTCAGAGTAGAGGACTGATTCGAGAAGCAACCATTTGGATTTGGCACTTCACTATATACAGTCAATACCAAAACTATTGGCACCCCTTGGTAAAGATGGGTTAAAAATGGTTGTTAATTTGCTTAATTAATTAACCGGATTCCAACAGATCACTTGAATGGTTCAAGATTTCTAAACAGGTTTCTATTTGGGATTCTTTCCAAAGTACCGAAGTACTGAAGGTTCTTTAAAGGTTTGCCGGATGTTTCAGAGTTCTCAGAACCCTTACTGATAGGAAAACACTTGTTGTGGGATTTTACTTACAGTGTGTCCCCTCTAAGGGCTCTCTCATTGGGAAAAACCAACGAACGTGTCGAGTATATAGATTAGAGCCTCATGAAAAATGAAAGGTCAGGAGGCACTGAAGGATTTGAGACACTTGATCAAATCAGAAAAAAAAAAGGCTCTTCAGGGGTTCGTTGGATAAATAAATAAAGGTTTCTAGCTTGGAAAAAGGGTTCTACTTGGAGCCCCATCATCATCATCATCATCACCCTATTTTGGACAAATCAAGGAATCTGTGGTATCTGGATTACAGTGTTCTCCTTAACTTTCTTTTCTAAAAGGAAAACACTTTGTTGACAGATTCTACGTATATCCTCTCAGGGTTCTCCCTGAGGGACAACCGAAGAACATATCGACTATATCGATGAGGGTCTTCTGTAAAATGAAATGACAGGACTGATTTAACTAACCAAGTCACTTCAGCAAATAGAAAAAAGGATTCTTTAATGGTTCATTGGATAATTAAGTGTTCTTAGCTTGCAAAAGGGTTCTACTAACAATCTGTTCTGATTGGAAAAGAGATAAACTTGTTGTCGTGTTTTACATAGAACCATTAAGGGTTCTATCCCCCGAGGGACAAATCAAGGAATGGATGGAGTGTTTAGATTCATGTTGGGAAGTACACTCCAGCAAATATTCAAAAGGGTTCTTTAAAGGCTCTTTTCTGTTGTAGAGTTCCATTGGAGGAACAACTGAAGAACCATTTAGGTGTGAGATGGAGCTGTTTTTCTCAGACAATTCTCAATTTGCATGAAATTGAGAATATTTCAATTCATATGCCTTTTATTGCGGTCAGTGGAATGACATTTTGAGGGGTTTTTTTTTTTTTTGGTCACTTACTGGCATAAATGAATGGTTGGTAAGATATAAATGTTCCTTAATTAATTTACATCAAAACAGAAATGAAAATAAAAGGAGGATAAAAATAAATGATGCATTTACAGAAGATTCCTCTATAGAATATTTTCTATTCTCTCTGCTCCAAACCCCATTTCCAAAATATAAAGAACTTTGCTTGGTTTCAATAAAGACACAACGCGATAAAGAAGGTGCCCGGAATAAACGATGATGGAGTAAGTGTATGTTTGGATAAAACCAGTCTTTTTCTATGACAATGACTTGTCTTTCCTTTTCAGAATATTCACCATGAGGCAGGGCAGTGCACCATGCGTGGCAGTGTGTGTTCTGGGCTGGTTCTCAGACGGCTGAGCTGGAGAGTTTGACCCAGCCCACCTCTTGGTATGCTCCAGTGATGTGCCAGTAGAGCAGCGCCATCAGTTTGGTCCAGGCCATCTGCACCTCATCAGTGAAACAGTCACCCAAGTCTTCGGAGAGAACCTCAAGGATCACGCCACTTAGAATCTGAGGAGGAAAAGGAGGAAAAGAAGTTGAGAAGTTTGATTTTCTGAGCATCTTATACGTAACATGACCTGAATATTCATGAAGGTCAGGTTACTGCTTTGTACCTTAAAGTACATGGGTTCCACTTTGTGCTTGACAGCATGGGCTTTCCCCACCAGCTCCAACACAGACGAGACCTTCTCTGGATCGTGGAGGTTCTCCACTACCGTGTTGATGGCGTTCATGACACGGCACGCGTGCTTCCTCAACTGGGAGCTCCTCTCCATCTCCTCTGGGTCCTCCATGTCTTGAAACTGACTGAAGTACTGCTTTGCTGATGGGAAGTTCACAAAGAACCTGGAGAAGAAAGAAGGTCAGACAAATTCTGAGATTTCATCAATGGGATATGTAGGAATTTGACTTGTCCAGTTTAAGCAAGAAAAGCATGCACGAAGCTAAATGTTAATCTTCTGACAGGTACTAGATCTTAAGAAGAAACTAAGGAGCAATAATTTGGTGTTTGTACTAAAGACTTAATACATACACTCTCTGCAAAAAATGGTTCTTTAAAAGGGTCTTTATTGTACATCCCAGATATGTTCCTGCTTGGAACCCTTTCTGATAGGAAAACACTCTGTTGTAGAGTTCTGCATAGAGACGCTAAGAGTTCCTCAGAGGAATGACAGGAGAATGTATGGAGTACATATGTATTGACGTACCAGTGAAATTCCAGTGGATACTAAAAGGGTTCTTCAGGGGTTTTTAAGGGTTCATTGGACAATTATGGGTTACCTTCTAAAATTATCCCTATTTCGAACCTGATAGAAAAACACATTGTTGTTGGTTCTACATAGAACCCTTTTTTACCCAAGAACTTATGAAATGAAATAATGAAAAAGGAAATCTTTGAAAGTAATGAACTCCAGACGCTCCAGAAAATAGAAAAAAAGGATCTTCAGGGGTTCTTTAAGAGTTGATTGAGTAATTAAGGGTTCTTAGCTTCCAAAAAATGTTTCTACATTTTTTGAGACTCTTTCTGATGGGAAGTTCCTTTTGTTCTACATAGAACCATTAAGAACCATACAACGAAAAAAAAAATTATAGATTCGAGTCTTCTTCTGAAGAGGAAATGTAGCAGAGACCCTTCAATAAATGGAAAAAGGGGTTCTTTAAGGGGTCTTTAAGGGTTCTAGACTCCTTGAGAGACTCCTTATGATGAAGCAAATCTTCATGAAATACTGGAGACAGCAACAACAACAAAAAAGGGTTCTAAGGATAAGTAAGGGTTCTTAGTTTCCAAAAAAGGTTCTACTTGGAACCCTTCCAAATAGCGAAACACTTTGTTGTATGGATCTACATTATCTTTAATGGTTCCCCAGATGGAGCAAGTAGCTAGATTAGCCTCTCCTTCTTAAAAATGGGAGTGTCAAGAGGTACCAAAGTACCACATATTCTGACAAATAAAGAAAGTTTTTCAGGGGTTCTTGAAGGGTCCATTGGACAATTAATGTTCACAGCTTCCAGGAAAAAAAAAAAAGTGTTCTGAACCTTTTCTCACAGAGAAAGCTCTACTTGTAATATTTAAAGGTTCCCCCAGAAGACTGTATGGAATGTATAGCTTAGAATGTATAGCCTCATTCTGAAAAAGGAAATGTTGAGAAGTACCGGAGAAACACTCCATCAAATATAAACTCACGGACATGTGCATGCAATTGCGATGGACGGAAGAAGGCGTCTGAAAGGAGGACCACTCAGATGATGGAGGGATAAAGACAGGGGGTAAGGAAGAGTGTCAGCTAGAGGAAGAGAGAAGAAGGGAAGGAGGCGAATGTGCTGGATGATTGCACTGCAGATCTGAAGTGGTTTTGATGCTCTGACGAGAAGGATGTCATTAAGTCACAGCAGGGAAAATGAGAGGCAGGTGCACAGAGACCGAGAGAGAGAGAGAGAGAGAGAGACATACCCCTCTGCCAATATTTCACTCAGTGTCTCTGCCTGCCAGAACGCCTCAGTGTTGATTATGAACATCCCATAATAAGCACGTTGAGCGGGAACTGGACTAATAAAGCACAAATTGTGTAACCCTGTTTCTGCTTGAGATTCAGCACAGTGTGTTCTGCTCCCTTCAGAAATAACCGTCCGGATTCACTTTCATCCGACGTCGAGACTCTAATTAATGCACTTTTATCGAATGGAAACACGAAGCAGGAAGCGCACGGCTATTAAGGCCACATCGTATTAACAATGGCTTTTCGGAGATTGACTTTCCATGTTGCTAACATAAGCGAATCTGGGATTGGATGTGTTAAAGTGGTATGCTTTAAAGACTCTTTGACGAAAGAAATCCCGGAGGAATGTATATGTTTATACCAATCATGCCAATTACAAAGCCTTTCAAAGTCCAGTAAATGGAGTTTACACCAACCCCAAACTGACCTCCTTTTCCTGAACCAGTGTTTATGTAGGAAGTTATTTTAAGTGTCATCTAAACATGCCTCAACTTTAGGAACCTCCATGAAACCGAGCTGGCCTACAGCCAAGGTTTGAGAGACCTCTTTGTCGAGTACACCACGTCATGTCAAGAAAAACATTCAATTTAGGAGATTCTTCATGAATTTGGAGGACAGATTCATAAAGCCTTGATGAAATCCATGAACCAGTGCTGCTTTAAGGTGCTGGTGTGGAAAGCAGTATGACTTTAACCTCAATTTCATTTAGTTATTAATGTACGTAGATAATGGAGAATACAAGAAACACCATTTCCAAAAGCAAAGCTGTTCCATTTGCTGTGCTTAGCCTGATTTCACTTCAACGAGTGGCATTTTTTATGATTAATCTTCCATCCTCATGTACATGGTATTTTTACCTCCGCCAACTTTGTCGAACAAGGTTATGTCGTTGCCTCTGTTTGTTCCCAACGTAACTCAAAAAGTAGTGAACAGATTCGGATGAAAATTGGAGGAAAGGGCCAAAGAACAACTGATTAGATTTTGATGCAAATCCGGATACATATGTATGCAGAGCCAGGATTTTTTTCTTTGTCTATTCCCAATGTAACTCAAAAAGTAGGAAATAGATTTGGATGAACTTTGGTGGACAGCTTTAGTATTATTCCAGGATCAAGTGATTTGATTTTGATGTTGATAATATATGCCTTGGTGAAGGTATGGACTCTACCAAGTGTCCTAGTTTGAAGATGTAGTTTTTACCCATCTGGTTAAAAAAAACAAATCTCCAGTCCACATGTAACGCTCAGTAAACATGTCAGCCCAGTGCTAGCAGGTAATAAAGACTTTTATATCACACCTTTGTTGAATTCTGGATTCTGATTGGTCAGAATGTGTTGATTTGTTTCTCTTTCACAGGGTCTTGAAACACCATATGAGCTACACTGTCTGTTGGTATTTAAGAAAGAATAATGTATAATTGTTTATCTTGTGAAGTGTTCTGTTAGGAGTTGTTCATTTAACATTATGGAAGGAGTGCCCTTCCCCTCAAGGTCTTGGTCTTGTCTCGGTCTCAGTCTACTTTGGTTTTGGTCTTGACTTGATCTCAACCCCTCAAAGTCTTGGTCTTGTCTCAGTCTCCGTACACTCTGGTCTTGGTCTTGACTTGCTCTCAACCCCTCAAAGTCTTGGTCTTGTCTCAGTACACTTTGGTCTTGGTCTTGACTTAATCTCAACCACTCAAAGTCTTGGTTTTGATCTTGTCTCAGTCTTAGTACACTTTGGTCTTGGTCTTGACTTGATCTCAACCTCTCAAAGTCTTGGCCTTGGTCTTGGTCATGAGTTGGTCTCAGTTTAGGTGGCCTTGACCACAACACTAAGTTAGAGGTAAAGCATTAGTGCTGGGAAGTGATGTGAAAAATAACTACCAGACTTGTGTAATAACTTCAGATTTGGTCATACTGTCTGTTTACCTCCCATGAGAGCAATGCTTTCTTGAGTTTCTTGACTTGAATATTGTTAGCATGCCTCTGGCCCATGTTAACTCTCATTATAAATGAAATGAGACTTCATGATGGCATTTGCCTGCGGGTGGAAATGTACTCGCGAAATTAAAAATTGATGACTCCTTCCTTAAGATCTTATTAGTCGAGCTATCATATCATCCTTTATGCTTGCAGCAATGAATTTAAATGACTTCACGCTGCAGAGCCAAATCGGGACTCTTTAATTAGTTAGAAAGGCAGAGAACCAAAGATAGAGATATGAGTTTTTAGTGTCTGTGGCTTTGGAAAGGCATTGGACCTTTTCAATTTTTAAAGAAAATGAAGGCTGAAGAACATTTCCCAATCGTCGAGGGATCACCATCATGGATAACATCAAATCCACAAAGGAATTTTGGGGTTACATTTGACGACAGCTTTTTTTCCCCTTACAACCTTAAATGCCTGAAGACTCGGCTTTTCTGAGAACATCTAAACATTGATGCCTAGCTCTTTCCCCTGTACTATGTCCATGCATATGTGATTTCATGGACCTCCAAGACACGACACCCAACAGACCTGAAACAGGAAAAACTCACACAATCAAAAAAAACAAAAAAGATCTTGGGTTGGATTGGATTTGTTCTCAGTTATACGTCATAAATCACGGGTTTATATTAACACGCTCCTTCGAATATGTTATCGTTTCTAGAGTAACAGCTCGTTCACAGGGGCTTATATAGCACATCTTGTTGTTTAACAAAGAAAAACCTACAAGGTGCAGATTTCTGCTCTGAAACATTTCTTGAACATTAGTGGAAGGAGTCTCCAGTGTAACACTTTTTCCAAGTTTTCCGGACAGACGTGTTTACGCTTTGCGGCTTCTCAGGAAACATGACAAGCCACTTTTTTTTTTTGTCTTATTAACTTCAAGAGAAAGAATAAAACAAGTTAATGTTTACAGCTGCTATGACGTAAGTGAAAATAGTAGTTAACTATCTACACTCACCGGCCACTTTAAAGGAGAACTGAAGGCAAATTTTTTATCATCAAAATTCTATTTATCTCATGTTATTATATATAGGAATGCATTTTTGATCGCTATTTTGTCGCTGCTATAGCAAGTTATGAGTGTTTGAAATATACTCTATAATATATCAGTCCATATGTCAAAGCAATGGTCGTAAACGAGATTCATTGAGACCTGTGCGAGACATCGTAGGACGGAAGTAAAACGTACAGCAGAAATTAAACCCTGTGTCCGAAATCGCTCACTCGTTCACTACTCCCTATATAGGGAATTACTATATAGAGGACTATACATTGAGCTCATTGGTAAAATGAAAAAAGTACTTTCGGACACTAGTCCGTCACGCTGGTATTGACGTCATTACTGTCGCACAATTAAAACGTGCCAGATCAGTCGGCTGGCGGGTTTTCAAAATAATAAATACATGCATGTATTTTTGTGATAAATCCATATTATACTGAGCACATTTCCCACATTAATCAATACAAAGTACTTTGTGTCTGCTGCATCTTTCAGTTCTT
>JAOEHJ010000023.1:1344063-1355384 GCA_025447855.1 Potamarius usumacintae | reverse complement strand
TGTGTGTGTGTAAGATGGCAGAGGATGGTGATGAGACTCCCGCTCACAGGAACTTCACCAGTGTGACGCTGCAGACTGGACTGTGTGACTGGAGTGCCAAATACTTTGCACAGCCCGTCATGAAGGTTCATATACACACACACACACACCTGACCAAGGTGTTGGTTAATTCTCTGCAATAGCAGCTCTGAAAGTAGCACAGCTGCACCTCCCAGGTTTCGTCTGTCTCTGCTGTTCCACTGCGAATCACCAAAATCAACCAAATTTTCTAAAAAATACAAAATTCAGCAGTCTGCGATTTTTACCGCTTCCCCGTGACCATGGAGTCAAGGACTTAGTTTTTCTTTCTCAGGTTTTATACGGATGTGCTGACACTGATACTGGTTTCTTAAAATATATTCATCATGGTCACACTCGACGATCGCAGCCCGGTGGAATTAAATACCTAGAACCATTTTTTTTGTAAAACCGCTTCTTTTCACTCCTCTTTTTTTCAGTTGCGGTACTAAACTCTGGAACATTTATATGCAAATTAGCTCCACCTAGTAATTTCCTAAGTTTAAAGTCTTTCAAGGTTTTTGTTGCTAATGTGTTGAAGGATCAGTTAATTAACGTGTTTGAGACTGACAGGCCGTGCTCGTGATTGCGGTTGCCTTGTCGTAATTGTGGTTGCCATTGGCAACAACAGATTTTACTTGTGTTTGTCTTTTGTCTAAGTCTTTTGAGATTTTTCATGTTTTTGTCGGGAGCTGCCTTGAATTCATGTCTTCCCTTTTGGACCTTCCTTTCTTGTTGTTTCCAATGGTTTTGTTTGCATATACAACATCAGGACCATAATCTTTAAAAATTCACAATCGAGGCTGAACACCATTCGGGATATTTTGTCGGAGTGTGATCAGATGTCTGAGACAACACGGTCAACCATGGACATGAAAAGGATCGGGGTAGATCGAGGTAGGTTTACTCGCTAAAATACCATAGAAATATACAAAACAAAGTCAGGCCTGTACGTACCTGTTACATTGAGCTGTGGTGATAAAGTCATTTTTTTTTTTACAATTTTGAGTTTTCGGTTGATTTTTGAGGCCTCGCAGTGGAATAACAGACACAGATGCACCTGATAAGACTTTAGTTTCTGTTTCTGGAGCAAAATTTAACTCTCGGCACCAAAAATTGAACGTTATACATCGAATCGTGGAGGAGTCATGGAAACTGAAAGTCAGATGAAAAAACAAGACTATCAGATTTTGGCAAGCTGTAGGACAAAAACTATTCGAGATATCATCCTGATATTTGACATTTGTTCTTAAGTATAACACATGAGTAAAAGTTTTCAGAGAATTCTCAGAGGGTGACGTGGGAAATTTCTCTAAATGTGGATGATTTCACATGGAATGACCCAGTTATTATTTTCCACACGGTTTGAGGTGAAAGTGGAACCCGAGCACCACTTTAGCTGAGAGCCAGAGCTGCAGTTTTATTATTAATGTAGAAAGCTGGAGAGTGTGAGAGAGAGTGGGACAGAGGAAAGAGAGAATTAAAAGTGGGTGAGAATTTAAAGGGAAAAAAAAAGCTGGTGAGAGATTTTTAAGGAGATTTTGACTTTCATTGTCACTCAAACCCTCTCTCTCTCTCGCTCGCTCTCTCTGTGTGTGAAGTATTACGTGATCCCTGTCGCCTTGCTGGGTGATAAACTCATCTCAGGCTTTGCAGAAGATGATCTTCTTACTGAAGATCAGCTTTCCTCTATTTTTCTCTAAGGGAAACCAGATCTGCTTCAACTGTTGTACAAAACACCTTTTTATATCAGTCACCTTCTTTTGCATATCGGAGGAAATATCACTGGCAAGGTGAAGCTAATTCCTGTGCAAACGTAATTTACATATTTATTACATTTCATTACAGTTTACACCTGAAAAGAACAGTGTGAGCAGTAGGGCCCTGAGGTGCTCGGAAAGACCCTGAGAATGTAGAGTTGTGTGATAGAAATGTTCAGCTTGTGAACACAGGGAAGAGAGAACACGCTGGGGGTTGGAGAACATCAGGCTCCTGGAAAAGCAGGAACATGGGAATGTTGGGGGTCCTGGGAATATATTGGTTCCTGGGAATACTGGAAGTCCTGGGATCATAAACCCTGTTAACAGTTTAATGTCATTGAGGGCGTTAGTTTGCATGACATCATGATGTTAAGCACATTCGCTTCATACTGTATGTCTTGGATATTCCATTCAAGTCACGTGACCATTCCCTTTTCTTCTGTTGCTATGGCAACTTTTCCATCTTCAATTTTGGATCTGTTTTCACCTTCCTGCTTTTCAGTCAAGCCAAAAAAAAAAAAAAAGTCTTGGCTCGTCTTACTTTGCTTGAATGAAACCATCAAACTCAGTCTCGCAGGTTCTACTGCACCTGCTCTGTGTGTGTGGGGGGGGGGGGTATTTACTCAGGGATTTGCTCTTTTTACTTGGTTCATTAATTTCATGCAACAAGAGAGAGAAAAATCAGAGAAAAGGATAAAATGTTGTCTCTTGTGGACGTGGCCAAAGAGTCATGGCCCATCCAGTGGATTTGTCACTTTAATACATCATAACTTTTGCTCCACCCAGATCCCAGAGGAGCACGATGTGGAGAGTCAGGTGAGGAAGGAGAGAGAGTGGAGGTTCCTGAGGAACGCTGGAGTGCGTCGACAGAGCCAGCGTATCACACAGAGGGGTACACAACTACACACACACACACACACACACACACACACACACACACACACAGACAGGTACACAACTACACACACATTATATAGAAAGGTACGCAACTATGCAATTACACAACACTTCACGATCTTATGCGCACAACATTACATAAAGCACGCGGTTATATCACACCAGGGAGGGGAAAAAGGTGTGTGTGTGTGTGTGTGTGTGTGTGCAGCTTCAAAGGCTACAAGCTGTCAGGTTTCCCTTCTGAAGGCAGCACAGTTTCAAACAGAATGTATAAAACACACACACACAGCTGATGACGTTGTAGAGGCTCCCATTTCACACATGCGTCTTTTCCCTTCATCATGGAAATCAATCATCTCTTTCATCCCTCGCTCACTGAAAAAAACATGAAACTGGAAAACTGGACTGACGTCATTCCCTGAGAGAGAGAGAGAAAGAGAAACGGACAAAAATGGAGGGAGACTGAGAGAGAGAGACAGACAGGGAGAAAAATGGAGAGACAGACTCACAGATGGAGAGGCCAACAGAAAGGGAAGGAGAATAGAAAATGAGAGACAGACAGGCATAGTTAGAGACAGGCTGAGAGAGAGAGAGAGAGAGACAGGCAGGTATAGTGAGAGACAGGCTGAGAGAGAAAATGAGAGAGACGGAGAGAAAATCAGACCGGTATAGTAAGAGACATGTATAGTGAGTGAGAGACAGGCTGAGAGAGAGAGAGAGACAGGCAGGTATAGTGAGAGACAGGCTGAGAGAGAGTGTGACGGGTATAGTGAGAGACAGGCTGAGAGAGCGAGAGAGAGAGAGAGACAGAAAATAAGGAAACAGACAGGTATAGTGAGAGACAGACAGACAGGTGTAGTGAGAGACAGAGACAGGCTGAGGGAGAGAGACAGAAAATGAAGAAACAGACAGGTATAGTGAGAGACAGACAGGCTGAGAGAGAGAGACTGAGACAGAAAATGAGAGAGACAGACAGAAATGTAATCTAACTCACCTGTAACACGGCTCAACACCTGGACTGAACTATTTGATTGACAGTCCTCTTTGCCCCGCCCCCTTTGTCTAGGGATCACCCGATTGGACGATCAGATCTTCATTAACAGGAACCCTGGAGTGCCTTCAGTGGTGAAGTTTCACCCGTTTAACCCCTGCATCGCCGTCGCTGATAAAGACTCCATCTGGTACCAGAAACTGTTTATTAACTCTTCACAGCTTCGTTAGCTTTTACTTTCATGTATGTTTAAAGAGTGTGTGTGTGTGTGTGTAGTTTCTGGGACTGGGAGAAAGGTGAGCGGTTGGATTATTTCTATAACGGGAATCCCCGATACACACGCATCACAGCCATGGAGTATCTGAACGGACACGACTGCTCCCTCCTCCTCACCGCCACTGGTCAGTTCCCCTGCCAATCACACTGTTGCTAAGCAACACTCAGGCCAGTGACATTATCGTGAACATAATAAAATAATCAATCACACGTTATAATGCTGTTTAATGTTAATACTGCAAAGTCTACATTTAAAGCTGTTCTGGGTTTGGATCTCTCTTTTTTTTTTTTTTTTTTCCTAGTATTAGAACTTTATTCCTTGTATTTAAAAAAAAAAATTTGCATTAACTGAGGCTTAATTTTTACATTTTCTTTTTTAAATATACTTTAGTGGGGGGGGGACAAATAGAGAATAGAGAATTCTTTAACATTTTTTTATTTGCGTTCAAGGAAAAATATTTTTACCCTAAGATTTGCTTTCAGGATATTTTTTTTTCTGAAACTTTTACTTTTGTAGTGTCAGGATTTTTTTTTTCTTTTATTCTTGTGTTGTTTATGATTAATAATTAGTAGCAGTAGTATCTTTTTTTAATTTATGATGTATTTAATATACCTCTCTTATTGTTTGATCTTTTATTTTTATTATTTATGTCCTGATGATTTTCTTGCAGTGTGAATTTTCTCTCCTTCACCTCGTAGATGACGGAGCGTTACGGATCTGGAAGAACTTTGCGGACCAGCGGAATCCCGAGATGGTGACGGCGTGGCAGGGTCTCTCAGATATGCTGCCCACCACACGAGGTTTGCACAAACACACACACACACAAACACACGAGCCGTTGTTTTTGCTGATCTTGCCTCGTCTCATCCCTCCATGCTGTCAGTGTGTGGAAAAGCGTTTTGGAATTGCAGCGTGAGTCGGGACTCTAGAGAGAACCCCGGCTGCTCTGGTATGGATGCAGATGGACATTTATTCAGTCATCAGTTTTTTTGTTTGCTTTACAAGAAAAAGTAGCTTTGTTTCCTTTTTCAATGTAGAGTTCCAGTGTTTTGTTGCCGTTGTGTCGTGTTTAGAAATCAGAATAGAAGTTTCTTTTTCTTTTTTTAACTACTTCTTCAATACTGATGTGTATTTTTTTTTGTTGCTCTCGCTTTAAAATTCTGCTTTTTTTTTTTTTTAATCTGCTGTTTAAAATTTTTAAAATTCCACTGTATTTTTATTTTCAGCGTGCCACATTGTGAGACGTTAAGTGTGTGTTCCAGCAGTGAAAATATGGACTGAAGTTCTTTAGTAAAAAAAATTTTGTAGCTTTGTTTCGCTCGATCTGGTGCAATATTAACCTTTTCAAATTAAAAGTGAGTGAGTGAGGTGGTGTTCTTTATTATTCCTTGCATTTTCAATTGTGAAAAGAGAAAGGAATTCCAAAAAGGAAAAGGAGTGAGTGAAATAAATAAATAGATGAATAAATAAATAAATTTTGAGAGAGTGATGTGATATGATGTGTTAGTTGCATCACTCCGCCCTACTTCATATAAACAGTTGAATATTAACAAATTATTTAAGACTTCAGACTAAACGCCACAAAAATTAAAGTTTCTCTCCAGGTTCATCATTTCTGGGAAAAAAAAATCAGACTGATGTGCAGTCACCTTTTTCTAATTTAATTGGGCGTTAAACAGCCTGACTAGCGCAGGCAGATTGGACACAAGTGAATTAAACCCCATTATATTCAGTGTCTTTCTCTCACACACACACACACACACACACACACACACATCTCAGAACTGTCACTTATTCCTGCTCATCAGGACAAATCTGATCTCAGACCTGTTAAAAACACCTCGTCATGTGAAAATCCGCTAAAATAACTGACACATTGCGCGATTAAGTCTGATCACTCTGATCTGGATCGTCTATAGATAGAAAACGCACCAAACTCATCTTTTTGTGTCGCCATAATTAGATCTAAACTAGCTGACACATTTAGTGTCCAAGTCTGAGCACACTGCACTTCTCATTCTCATCTAAGTCAAACCTTCTTTCGGAAACCGCCATTACCCAGTGAACATTTACAGAACCGTTTTTAGAGTTCGGCAATTCTTGAATTACACCATGGACACTTGAAGAACCATTTTTTGGAAGCTAAGAACCCTTAAAGAACCTTTTTAAGAAGTGAAACTCCAATGAATCCTTAACGAACCCCCTTTTTGATGGTTAAGAACTGTTAGTTACACGGTGAGCCCTTAAAGAACCCTCAAAGAACCTTGTTTAGAAGATAATGCTTAAGCATCCAATGAATCCTTTAAAAAAAAAAACTTTCTGTAAACCAAGAACTCTTTGCTATGCATTGAGCCTTTTTTTTTCTTCTATAAGCTAAAACTCATAATTAATCAATGAACCCGTAAAAAACCACTGGAGAACCTTTCTTAGAAGCTATGAACCATAAATTATCCATGGAGCCCTTGAAGAGCCATTTTAAGAAGTGGAAAACCCTTAATTATCCATTGAACCCTTAAAGAACCCCCTTTTGGCAGTTAAGAACCTTTAGTTAAACAGTGAGCCCAAGAACCCTCAAAGAATCTTGTTTAGAAGTTATACACACTTAATCATCCAATAGACCCTTAAAAACCCTGAGATGCCCAGTGAACCCATTTTGGAAGCTAAAACTCTTAGTTGATCAGCGACCCTTTTTCAGAAGTTAACAACACTTATTTATCTGAGGAACCCTTAAAGAACCACTGGAGAACCTTTTTTAGAAGCTATGAACCATAAGTTGTCCATGGAACCCGTGAAGAACCATTGTAAGGAGTTAGAAGATCCCTTAATTATCCAATGAACCTTTAAAGAACCCCCTTTTTGGCAGTTAAGAACCTTTAGTTAAACAGTGCGCCCAAGAACCCACAAAGAACCTTGTTTAGAAGTTGCACACAATTCATCAACCAATGAACCCTTAAAAACACTTTCTATAATCTAAGAACCCTGAGGTGCCCATTTGAATCTATTTTGGAAGCTAAAACTCATAATTGATTGATGACCTCTGAAGAACCCTTTTTCAGAAGTTAAGAACATGTATTTATCTGAGGAACCCTTAAAAAATCACTAGAGAACCTTTTTTAGAAGCTATGAACCATAAGTTGTCCATAGAACCCTTGAAGAACCATTTTAAGAAGTGGGAAAAACCATTAATTAATTATACAGTGAACTCTTAAAAAACCCAATTTTTTGGCAGTTAAGAACCTTTAGTTACACAGTGAGCCCTTAAAGAACCTTCTTTTAGAAGCTATAAACACTTGATCATCCAATGAACTCTTAAAAAGCACTTTTTGTAAACCAAGAACTCTCGGGTGCTGATTGAACCCTTGAAGAACCCTCGGTTCTTTTCTCACATGGAACTGAAATCTGTCTGAATAAAGTAATGGCATTGGCAAAATGTATGGTTGCAGAAGTTGTTCACAAATTCAGCTTCGACAAAAACACACTCACTTCTGGTCGCTTTTGATGTGTGTGTTTTTAATATCCGGTGTGTGTTCTCTGGGAGTTTTATTGTTTAGTCTCTGTATGCATGGCCAGGGCGTGTCACTGCTAATGATGAGCATCCAGTAGCATCCGCAGTGGCTTTGGGTCCCTTTGTACGATTCACTCAACTTGACACGGTTACAGTTTTGATGTTTGATGATAAACGACGACAAACGATTCCGATCTGTAAATGAATGATTCCTTGATTCAGTGGTTCCAAGACTCCAGCTAGCGAATCATTTATAAATGATTCTTTAATGCCTTACACTCTTAGAAGTGTTATTTGAAGCAATTTCTGACACTGATTCAGTTGATTCCTTGATTCAGTGATTCACTGATTCCATTCAGTGAATCTGTGTTAATGATTCTCTGAGTCAGGAATCATTCAGACAGAAATTGCTGTAAAATATTGTTCAAGACCGACTGGGGTTCAAAGACACGAATGAATAATTTGTAAATGATTCAAATCACCTGTAAATGAATGATTCCATCATTGGAATCGGTGAATCACTGAATAATCACAGAATCAGTATCAGGAGTTGCTTTATTAAATATCTTTTTGTAAAAGTATACGGGATTAAAGGACATTAGATAAATGAATCACTTATAAATTATTTCAGTTGTCTGTAAATGAATGATTCCCTGAGTCATTTAGTGAATTAGAGAATCACTGGGACAGAGTCGCTGATTGGAGCAAACTGAATCAAGGAATCAGTGCAAGCCTCTGTAAGGAGGCGTGTCCAGATTTATCCAAGTTATTGTTGTGACAAGCGTCTCGTACGATGGACAGCTTGAAGCTTAAAGCTGGTTCATAAATACAGAACAGCAGTCATCCAGGGGTTAAGTAAGTTAGCCTAGCTTGTTGAAGCATAGCATCAGGTGAAGATTTGGCTCGACCTCGCCACCTAGTGGCACAGCCAGGGAGATACAGTCAAATTCACACACTAGCTCTTCCACAGAAAAGTCGTAAAGCAAAGCAACGGGTTTGTCATTTATTTGTAAAAAAAAATCCTGACTGATGCTCGACCTCTGTCCTGCTCTGGGTTTCTCAGAAGCTCTTCCTGCATTTCCTTTGCTTTTTTGTGCGTTTGTAACTTGACTTTATGGAAGTGGGACACGAGACTCGGCTGAATTTATTCCAGCAGAACTTATTTTTAATCTCTCTCTCTCTCTCTCTCTCTCTCTGCACAGAGGTGAAACTTGCAGTACTGGGGAATTCTGACACGCTGCCGCCTTCTCCCCGCTCTAATTTTGTCTAATTTTTCCTCAGCAGTTAATTACCGAGTTTGTTATGACTCAGGTGCATTAGAGCACGAAAAGATGATGAACCAGGCAGGACTAGAGTTAGCAACATGTCACAAAAATCACACTTTTTCTTTTCTTTTTTTTTTTTTTTGTTAAACCCTAATATTCCCCCAAACACATTTAGACAAGTCTAAAATTATGGAAGAGGAATTCAAGTAGAACCTTGTTTTGGAAACTGTGAGCGATGATTACACACTGAATCCATGAAGAAGCTTTTCAGAAGCCAAACTTTATTAATTAGCCAATAAAAATGGAAAGAACCTTTGAAGAACCCTTTTTTGGAAACTAAAACCCATAAATAATGGCTGCTTATATTCTCTTCCAATGAACTGTGAAAGAACTTTTTTTGGAAGCTAGAAACCTTTAATTATCCATTTGAGTTCTTGAAGAACGATTTCTTTATATACTACTTATCCAAGGAAAGAACCACCGAAGAACATGTTTAGAAGCCAGCAACCTTTACCAAATGAACCCTTAAAGCACGCTGAAAGAACCTTTTTAGAAGCTGTGAAGTCTTAATTAACCAAGGAACCTTGAAGAACGAATTCTTGTCAACTAAGAAACCTTAAAGAACTCTTGAGAACCCTTAAGAACCATTTTGAAGTCGGAGAATGATTCATTGTGCAAGGAACCCTTGAAGAATCCTTCAAAAAAGCTAAAAACTCCCAATTATCCAATGGATCCTTAAAGAACCCGTGAAGAAACTTTTTTTTTTGGATGTTATGAATCCTTAATTATCCAGTAAACCCTTGAACCCTTTTTTAGAAGCTCAGAACCCTTAATTTTCCAACGAACTCTGAAAACATCTTTAGAATGGGAGAGAGAAAAAATCTAAAAATGTGAGTGTCGTCTTCTTCGGGCTTGGTGTGTCTCGGAGGAAGCAGGTGTCAGTCTTCACTGTTGGGGTTCAGCAGCTGTCACACATCAGGGGAGAGTCAGAGAGAGTCGGAGAACAGGTGGAAATGAGATGATAAAAATTAAGCAGAAACAGTGGAGCAAAATCACAAAGTAGTTGGTGTCAGCGGTCAGACCTCGACACTCTGAGTGTGTAGCAAAGTTTCTCCAATAGTCGTGACTTGTGCAGTAATAACACACGTGTTCAGGATTCTGTATTCACACACACACACAGCCGCTCAGGCGTGTGTGCAGCTCTAGCCGCAGGCTTTCAGGAGAACTAGTTTTAAATTCATGGAGAAGTTTCCAGGGGCGAGAGAACAGACAGAGAGAGATCAGGACACACAGAGGGATAGACATAGAGAGGCAGAGAAAGAGAGAGACAAGAGAGAGAGATGGAGCTCTGACATTTGTCTCAGCTGCTCTTTAATTGGCTGATGTCATGCTGGGAAACCACAGTCTTATTCTCACTTCCATTTCTGCACTGTGTGTGTGTGTGTGCGCGTGCGCATGTGTGTGTGCATGGGGTAATGCAGTGGACTTCCCTGGTTGATGGACTGACCTGCCCCTGCTTCTCTCTCTCTTTCTCTCTCTCAGGTTTAGCTCGGCGGGTTTCAATCTATCTCGACAGAAGTAAGCAGGGAGGTGAGTGCTTCTCTCTCGGTCTCTCTCCTTTCATCCAATCATGGCTCACCCCATCCTCTCATCCCCCCTCCTTCCCTCTGATGTCTCTGTGGCTCGTTAGAGAATTACTGATCATCCTCCAGTAGTGATTCTGCTCTGTAGTATCTCTCTCTCTCTCACACACACACACACAGAGCGTATAGTGACTGTATGCACCACAATAATTCAACACGCACACTGTATTATTTTAACGGTAAACCTCCGTCAACTGACGAATCAAGTGAATCGGTTACATGGTGAGTTATGAATCATTTATCAGTGAATACATATCAGTGAGTCCAGTCTATGAAGCCAGTCCGTAAACGATTCATAATTCATCATGATTCATTTATCAAATGTATGTAACTGTTGATAAATGACTCATGATTCACTCATGTGACTCCTGAATCATTTATCAGTGATTGTATGTGTGGTTCTTGTTTGATTCACTGAATTAGAAAATCATTAATAAAGAGCTGCTGACTGGAATCACAGATCTGAATCAGGTGACTCAGTGAATAAGAGCGAGCAAAGCAACACGACAAAGAGGACGAACAATGTTCGTTTTTTTCTATAATGGCATCAGGAGCATGGGGAAGTGGGCGGGGCAAGTGATTACATTTTTAAGCTAATGGGAAGCAACGTGATGTCACGACTACCAGTGGGATTGAAAGAAGGTGGTACACTACTTTATTTCAAAAAGGAGTCATCCGTCCTTCTCTCTGTGTGTGTGTGTGTGTGTGTGTGTGTGTGAGAGAGAGAGGGCTAGTTTGCACTTTTCATGTATTTGTATGTGATGCTCTGTTAATATATTAATTAAGCTGATTTTATTAATAACTGCATCTTACAGGATAGATGATCTGTGTTAGCTTTGATGTTTGTGAGGGGAAACCCCATGTTCAGGGGTGTGTGTGTGTGTGTGTGTGTGTGTGTGTGTGTGTGTGTGTGTGCGTGTGCACGC
>JAOEHJ010000023.1:1249568-1260565 GCA_025447855.1 Potamarius usumacintae | reverse complement strand
GTATGGTGAAATACCGTGACCTCGGCCTTGAATACTGACCTCGGCCCAGAGGGCCTCGCTCAGTACTTTCAAGACCTTGGTCACGGTATTTCACCATACGGACCTCTTGGTGTGCGTGTTTCCTGGTGGGTGGAGGCCCAGACCCTGCTTGTGGGTGGGAGGGGGAAACGCCCTCCTTGTGCTCTGTGCACCTCGGACCACAGCCAGCCCCACACCCAGCCCCACACCCACTATCTGTTGGTTTATTTTCAGTCAGATTGATTACTCATGCTTATGGCAAACTGATTTTCGTTCCGGAAATTGTTTAAATGCTGTAATTCATCAAAACACCTACATTAAGATTTCTGTACAATAAAATTCTTCATTTCCCATAATCCTAAACAGAGGCTGAATAGGCTTGGGGTATTTGTTCAACACTGGAATCATATAGCTTCAAAATAGAAAAAGTGCATTCACAACATGCATCACCTTCAAGAGCTCATTTGCGTACTGTGCTTTGTTTTTTTGTTTTTTTTTACTAAACCAATTAAGCAGTGTTTATGTGAAGCGCCTTTTTTATTTTTATTTTTTAAACATTATTTTAGTTTTGGTAGTGTTTTGTGATGTCATCGTCATGGACCGTGTGTGTACTCGTCCTTCACCTTGTTATCCCTCCCCTCTTCCTTTTCAGATCCTCTTCATCTTCATCGACAGCGAGGCAGAGGATAACCAGCGCATCCTAGAGTTCTTTGGCCTGAAGAAGGACGAGTGCCCCGCCCTGCGCCTCATCACCCTGGAGGACGAGATGACCAAATACAGACCCGAGTCTTCAGAGATCACAGCCGAGAACATCGTCACCTTCTGCACAGCATTCACGGAGGGCAAGCTCAAGGTGCACGAAGTCTTTAAACTCGTAATGACAGTCTCTGCCCATAAGACAGCTCGTTATTGTTGACTGTTCGAATTCCTGGAGAGATCTTGCTTCATGATCATATTTCACATACTTTCGTGTCTTTCTCTGCAGCCTCACCTTATGAGCCAGGACATTCCTGATGACTGGAATGAGAACCCAGTCAAGGTCCTGGTGGGAAAGAACTTCGAGGAAGTCGTCTTTGATCCCTCCAAGAACGTCTTTGTCGAGTTCTGTAAGTGTTTAATTGTAAACCACAGATGAGCAACGAGGCAGTTCTGCTCTGAACTCTGAGTTCTCTGAATGTTTTTCTATCTTCCTGATCTTGTGCTCCTTTTTGTCAGATGCTCCATGGTGTGGTCACTGCAAACAGCTGGCACCGATCTGGGATCAGCTTGGAGAGAAATACAAGGACCACCCAGACATCCTGGTGGCGAAGATGGACTCCACAGCCAACGAGATCGAGAGCGTTAAAGTCCACAGCTTCCCCACGCTCAAATTCTTCCCAGCAGGAGATGATCACAAGGTGGGGTTTATACGTTCTCTGGTTGATAGTACCATCTTGCTGAAAATGACCTCCAGGAACAGGCCAAGACGTTGTACCAGCTTGAGATGGCCTGTTGATTTTAATAACCAAGTCCACGGAGTGTATTCTAACTCTAACTACAGTCTGAGATTAGAGTTGTCTCGGTTTAGGATCTAAACCGTATCCTGGAGTAAACAAATCTTAAGGATGGTCTATACTAATTATCTTAATGCTTTGTTTGTAGATGTTGCATCAGTCAGGTGACCTCATCTCATTATCTCTCACTTTTCAAGTTCTCATCAGTGTGTTATTTTGAAGGTGGGAGAAACAGCAGCTCGGTGAATCCCCTTCATCACTTTCCTCATTTAGAAGCACTTGTTTACGGTTTGGGAGAGCGTAGCACCCGTTGTCATGTGCCAAAGAAATCTGGTCAGAACCAGCCCTGTGAGATCTGGGGCAGTTGAGTGGCACTTGACCACTCGGTCCTGTTTACGGGCATGTTAGAGATGCCACTAATGCAAGTTCCTGCTGCGTTAATCCACTTCTCAGTGGTTCTTTATTGATTTGGGTGAAGTGAGGTGTTTGGGGTTTTTTTTGGCCTGTTTCTGGGCTCTTGAGGGAAAGCTGGTGCTGAGCCCCATGCTGTGAAAGACATCTTGTTTCATCCTTTAGTTCCTGCATGCAGAGAGTATAATGCACAAAATACCCCAGTAGAACTTGGGCGTTCCTGTTGGCGCAATCCAACTGTAATCCACTCTGATTTGTTGTTCGGCACTTTCCTGTGTGAGAGCTTCGAGTTTATTGCCAACACCAAGGAAATGTCTGTCCTATTACCCTTCTTTATGAAAGGGAGCCCAAATATGGCTTCAAGTGTTAATGGCCTTTGGCAGGAGGTTGTAGGGGGTATTTTTGGGTAGTATATTGTATCCCCAGTTCTAAATCAAGACCTTGTTATGCACTGGTCGGTCAGTCATGAGGTGCAGGTTTTGAAATGCTGAAAAGCCAAAAATGAATTTTTTTTTAAATTATTTTTATTTATTTTGATGCCTACTATCCCAATCGAGTCATTCCATCCTGGTTAATGTCTCCTTAAGCTTTGAGTCCACTCCTGAGCTCCTGGTTTGAGTGTTACAGGAACCAAGTTTGGTACAGCCAACATCCTAAGGAAGTCTAAACATGTTGTGTTCTAATACACTGTGTACCATTTTTCTGTCTTAGATCATTGACTACAGTGGAGAGAGAACACTGGAGGGCTTTACAAAGTTCCTGGAGAGTGGAGGGAAGGAAGGTGGAGCACCAGCTGGAGATGACGACGATGACGAAGAGGTTGACGTGAGTACCATTTGGATTTTGTCCAGTATCAATCATTTCCAGCAATTTCGGTGTCTCTAAGGGGGTCATCAAGGGTCAAACTCTGGCACCGCAGTGTTGTGCTGATTGGCTGTTGACTTTCATTCAGAGCCATCTTCTGCTGTTCCTAACAGCTTTTCCAGCTCAACACCCCATGCCTAGCTTCAAAATCAGTCTTTTGTATGTATTCTCAGCATATTAGCAAACAGTCTTGCTAATGACTAGTGCAGTCGTCCAAGAAAAAAATAGTACCATGGTTGTACGTTTCCTGAGGGCACTGGTTCCCACCCTGGTCCTGAAGAACCTCTGTCCTGCGCGTATTTGTTTCTCTCTGCTCTGTTTCAACTCAAGCTAATTGACAGCCCTTCTTGATTTGAGATGGGTGTGGACAAGTGGGGAGAATGTGCAGGAACAGGGGGTTCTCCAGGATCAGGAATGGGAACATGTCGTAAGCAAGTTTCAAGGTTGCATCATGGACGAGTGTTTACTAGAACCTGTCATGACTCCACTCAGTTCTGGATGTGGAATCAGCGGCTAACAACCCCCACCCCCCAAAAAAATTCAAACTCTGGGAAGGCACTAATCCACAACCTCTAGGAAGTCTAATTCCAGTGCATTACACCATCACCATCAGCCATCCTTTGGCTCAGGCTGAGGATGAGCTCAGTACCTGGTGATGGGACTGACGCAGAAATACTCCGGATGCTCTGGGGAGTTAGCATTTGATAATGCTCTGACAAAGACATGGTCACAGTGATGTGAACAGATAATCATTTGTTGTCTTCATGCAGGATTTGGACGTTGAGGATACTGAGGACATTGATGCAGAGGGACACGACGAGTTATAAGGACAGAGTGTGTGAGTGAGCGAGCGAGAGGAGAGACGAACCCCTTCACCAACCACCACTTCCACTACTCCAAGCCCTCCCTGTCCCAGGAACCCTCAAACTTCTCCCAATCAATCAGACTTTTTACACCATGACTGATGACCTCAAAGAAGAAATAACACTGTTTTTTTGGGGGGGAAATGTTTCTCTGATCGGAGACCCAATGGTTGAGCCTTGTGTTGGCATTAAAGCTCGTTTCTCCTGTCTGTTAATTAGCATCTTGAAGGTTCTGCCATCTCCGGTGATCCTCAAGGGTCAGTATTAGGCTTTTTTTTTTTTTTTAATTGGGAGTTTGAGTTTGGTGGCTGGGACGGACAGATCTATCTCAGGGCATCGGGGTGATGAAACAAAAACGAACCATAAACAATACATTCTCACTTAATTCAGATCCAGGTGTAGCCGAGACAAAGCGTCCTTTTTTCCTTTGTGCATTCTTTCTTCCCCTCCTCCATAACCATTAATACATAGCTACTGATTTTTTTAATAGTATAAAAGTTATCTATTTGCTATATTTAATTCTATTTTTCCTTTTTTTTTTTTTTCTTTTTTTTTTGGTGTGTAATTGTCGCTCGCTCGAGGGTCCGGTGACCCCCTCAGTCTGTGAGGGGGGGGAAATTCTGTACCACTATACTGTTCACGCCAGCAGAGATTTTATCTCGGTTACTGAAACAATTTCAGAAATATTCCGTCTTTCGTTCCGCGTCTCCTCTCCATCGCATGGGTCAGTGAAGGGGCGGTGTATAAACAGGATAACGGCGAAGGGTGGGGAACAACGTGTTCGTAAACCCAGTCCACTGGGTGGTTTCATTTTTCACAAGTCCAGGGTCAGGGTTGTAAATGTGCGGTTTTGTCCCTTAACTGTCTGTTGTTGCTGTTGTTCAGAGGGTTGCTGTTAAATGGGGCAGGATGTGGGTTTATACTGGGAGGGACTTGTGTAATTTTTTTTTTTTTTTTAATTATTGTAAGGTGTAAAGATGTAAAGAGGAATGAACGAGTTGAGAGAAGCTAAGCATTCCATCACACTTAAAAAGGAAAAAATGTGGAAATATAAACTGGTGGCCAAATAAACAGTGGTGACGAGTCTGTGGTGTATTTGGAATTTTTTTCCCTCTATTTTACAAGTTCAGCGTGATTATCGGACACTTTTACTGCAGTATTGTTTGTTTACTGCTGGTGAGAAGCGGGAAGCCACGCCTCTTAGTTCAAACGAGTCACACCTTTTTTTTTTTTTTTTTTAAATTCAGAGTGGTTTAGAGAAACCACACCCATTGAAATGGTCACCCATAAGCCACACCCCTTTATGTGGCCTGATGCACAGAAACCACATTTTCAAACTGCCACTTTTGGACCACACCTCCTTTCACTAGGTCTAACCCCCTTAGGCCACACCTCCCCTTTTCATTCAGGCTGCCACACCATCTTATTAAATTTTGATGTATAGAGGCCACACCTCTTTCACGAAGTCTGACCGTGTTCCTCAAAGTCAGGGATGTTTCCTTGACAGGACGGGTTCTTCTGAAGCTCAGTGAGAATCTTTCCTAGTATTCAGAGAACACGTAACAGCGGTGTAGCGAGTGTGCAGGTGGTGATTTACCTTTTTGCAGGTTGGCAGAGCAAAACTCATGAATATTCATGAGGAAAGTGCTACCTGATTGGCTGGAAAAAGAGGAACGTGCTGTGTGGATGCCTTTTGGTTCACTGTGTTCTGATAAGTTAATTGATATCCAAATTAGATGGCTTTTATCAGCCATAACCTATAATATATACTGTTGAATTATTACTACTATATATCAATGACTGATCCAGCCCAAGAATCTAACAAATGCACATTTACAGAAATATTTTCACTGATTTTACCAGGTCACAGGGACGTAGAGCAGGCGGAGTCCTTTCCGAAGAGGGCAGCTACAGCCTGCTACGACCGTGGCTCGGCCCGCTATTCACCCCTGAAGTCCCTGAGCGAGCACAGCTCGCCGAAAACTTTACTATGAGCCCTGGCTCCAGCTGCTCGCACATGTGGGGATTTAAAAATTCATAACCCAGCCACTGAAAGTCCTAGCCCTGCCAAACTTTACAGGCACTTCTCTCTCTCAGCCCTTTTGGAACAGCCCAGGCGTGGCCCATTATTCATGTCGAATTTCAACCTCTTTCTGGAGCACGTCATTGGTTTAATCTAGATTCCCCCCCAGGTCACACTATACAAAGAATCATGATGATAAAGGTAATTCGGTCAGGTAAGTGTCACCGCTTAAGGCAGGTGGTCCGATCCTGAACCACTGGTGTGTTGGTTGAGTGTAAAGTAAACAAACGTTCTGTGACCGATGCCAAGTGGTGCACGTATATTTCTGACCAATGGACATGCATCGATCTGGATCCGTCCCTGCATATAAATGTGTTTGAGATTGGGTTCCCAAATCAAAACATTCAAGGTATTCACTGGCCAATCAGGTAACTCTTCCCTCATGAATATTAATGAGTTCTGCTCTGCCACCCTGCAAAAAGGAAACTTGTGTAGGTGTGTCACTGAAAAGGTCCTGCCTGCTATGTGTACATAGGATTGTGTGATTTAAGAACGCCAAGGACATATACAATCCTTGAAAATTGTCTGAACGGAGGACTTGGCCTTTATTGGAATGAGATGTGATGTGGGAAATGCAGCCATTAAAGATCCTTCCTTGACCTTGAGAAACACCCACAGAAACCATGCCTTCCTCCTTGACAAGGACTGAGCCAGAAATCACGCGTCCTTTATTACGACTGACTCACAGGTCACACCTCCTTGATCTTCTCTGAGGCTGTGATTTATGTAATCGGGAATCTTCTCCGTATTTCAACGGAGTGATTTATAGAAGTTGAGATAATCATAAACTCAGGCAACTGATCCAGAAAACTAAACATGGGTTGCACTGTCATGTTAACCCCGCCTTAAAATAATCTTCATGATGGGAAACGGATATTTTTTTGTTGACCACTGAGGGTATTTCTAAAACTATAATCATGTCTGCCAGCTTATTCTCGGTGCTTTATCTGTAAACCATCTTTACAGCTGGTTACTGGAGGTTTACTGGCTGTTTGTGGAGTACGTGACTGCATGCTATGAGCTGTCAAGAGTGTGTGGATGAGAGAGAATGTTGGAGAAAACAAGCTGAAGTTTCAGTTCCCATCAATCATTAGGGTCCAAAAGCCACTCAGCTTCCAGTTCAGTCACTCGAGCTGTGAGGTGATTGCACCAAAAATAGTGTGGGAGAGGATATAAAGAGCGAGCAGACACCACAGAGTGAGAGGTCTTGAAGCTCCACAGACTCCGACGACAAGACGACCCCAAGCCTAATCCGAGCGGGATTCTGAGGACGACCTACAGAACAAACTTTCCTCAAGATAATGATGAAATACTACCAGTGCCCAGTGACCCAGAGTATGACCTATGAAGGGTGCAACACCAAAGCCGCGAGTCCGGGGACCTGCGTTCCCGCCCGCAAGTCCGTAAAACCGGTCCGCAATGTCCACTTCCCCAATGATGTGGTCTTCCAGGATTACGTCCGTCATGGAGAGCTGGAGAGGATCGGACGCTTTATTCGGACCAGGAGGGTGACCCTGGATACCATGTATCCTTCTGGTAAGACTTCTTGCTGAAGGTTTTTGATTTTCATTTATATAGGCTATTTCGAATACACGACAGTCGGAATTCTATCTAAAGAACATCATGCTGAGGTTTTGCTCACCGCTTCGTATCCATGGTAGCTGGAGGAGCTCCGTTAACGAAGTAATACCTGTGATTAGTCTTCGACTGGTGATTAATTATTCTAAAGCCTTAACTCTTCAGATAGTCAATATCTGTAACCTTCCTCACTGTCCATCACCACACGATGTTTATCAGACGCAACAATGTCTGCCTTGAATGCCATAATCCCCAACATTAACTCTTAATCACTGTGATAATTGACTTGGAGTCGGATATTTGACCTGTGATTGCTCTGGTCATCGCCAGGTATGGCAGCCATCCACGAGGCCGTGCTCTCGGGGAACCTGGAGTGTGTGAAGCTGCTGGTGAAATATGGCGCCGACATCATGCAGAGAGATGAAGACGGCTGGACGCCGCTCCACATGGCCTGCAGCGATGGATTCCCACATATTGCCAAGTGAGCGTCTATACGTCGACTCCTTTTAGATTGTTGATTGACTACTGTTACTTTATATTTTAAAATGTACTTCATTTTAGAATTTATTTACATGTATTTTGTTTTAAACATAAACACATTTTCTTAAAATTCATATTTTATACTTTGGAATTTTGTGGTGTTTTTAGGTTCCTGCTCTCTCTCGGTGCTGACCCCGAGGCCGAGAACGACCGTGGAGAAAAACCCGCTGATCTCATCGACCCTGACTGCAAAGAGCTGGTTGAGATGTTCGGTGTCGGAGGAGACTGAACCTTCAGCACATCTGGTGCGTTGAATCAGCTCGATCATCTTCTCCGTCTGATGTTGATGGAGTAAGACCCAGAGCAGAACCGCTGCTACGTGTAGCCCTTCTGGTGAATAAGACCTCCTTGACATCAGTGCAGGTCTGAGTGTGGAGGAGAACAGCAGAACTTCACTGGAATGGACATGTGCAACCTCGAAAGGGCTCATGACTTGCAGAGAGATGCGTCTGTCTATACCACTGGAGGAAGATGGACAAATCCGCTCTGTGTGTTTTAATACGAGTGTGGTGTTAAATTGCAGCTCAGTGCAAAAGTTTGCATCCCCTCAGAACTTACAGGGGGTCAAAACAAGAATAAATAAGGTTTTGTTTGAAACAGTTTTGCTTTTTGTTTGGGTTTGTTGTCCTATTGTGTTTTTATACATGTATATATTCTTTGTACAGTTCTTGTGTGATCTTTTATTATTATTATTATTATTATTATTGCCTGTACAATCCTTATTTTATTCCTATTTTTGCACGACCCAAATGCTCTCTTATATTTTTATACATTATTTTTCAATTAAAACAGTTTTACTATTAAACCAAATCATTCTACTTGCTTCCTTTCTTTTAATTTTTTAATAAAATAAGGAGCTCCAGAGCACACTGAACCCTAGCATGGCTAACAGCAGACTGTATGATACTCTAATTTTTAGCTGCATCGGTTAAATCCGAAATGGAATCACATTCACTATCTAAGTGCACTAGAACAATACCTTATGCGCCCTATCTAGTGAACTACACGCCAACAAGGCCGCCATTTTGAAATCCGCTCATTGTTTTGCTAATACAGCGGACTTCACTGGGCGGATTTTTAAACGAAGCGTTTTATGAAAACTTCACATCTTAAACGTCTTTATTTATTTGGTCAAAGTCCACACACGGTAGGTACACTAATAGCACATCACCCAGAATTCCTATTGTTTTTGAAACATTTAAATCCTAGTCAGTGTTTTTCCACGGTTAGCTAACATAGCGTTACATTTGCTAACTCGCTAGTAATTTTTGCATTCGTGTGTTGATTATTTTTTTTCCCAGCCGTATTTAGAAAAGTTCCCCTTCCTGTCTGTGCTACGATTGGCTACGAGATCAGGTTCACGCGGGTTGTCGGTGGAACTAACCAATCCTGGCATAGGAGGCGAATGTTTTTGCGCAATCACAGCAAAGGAGGCGGGATTTGTCGCAATGCGGATAGTAAAAAAAAAAATAATAATAAAATAATAAACGTTGCAGTTTAGAATAATAAACGATTGTAGCTTAGCTTATTTTAATATATTAACTTGGCTAACTCACTGCAGCTGTGCAGATTTATGTTTATATTCATATTGATAGAACATCATGTTTATTCACTTACAATGCAAAAAAAAAAGGTGGATCCCCCCCCAAAAAAAAAAAAAAAAAATGCAACGAGATATTAATTTAATATCTGAAATGTTTCCTATAGACAACAGCAAATAAACTTCTAGAATAAAAGTGTAATTATTTAATCTGTAAGCCAAGATGGAATAATATTTCTGTTCCTGTTGTCAGCAGGTTGTAGGATGGTGCAGAACTACAAGCAGGCATCTGGAGTGTGTTCTCCGTCCAACACTGACGAGTTCTTCACGCCAGCGCACGAGGAGAACGTCCGCTTCATCCACTACAGTCAGGAGCAACTTCTGATTATTCTTCTTAGACAAGAAAATTTTGCAGTCATGTGTTAATTTGATAAATATGTGTGTGGAGAGAAGGTTTGATTAGAGTGCAGTGTGTAATGTGTGTGTAGCTTGGCAGTGTGTAATGAGAGAGATGCAGACCTTCCAGGGAACTGAAAACAGCAACAAGGGACCTCAGAAGTACGTGGAGAGAACGCCGAACCCCAGCCTGAGCTGTACGTCCACACACTCACACGGACGTATTTAACCCGGACACACACACACACACACGCGTGCGCACGTTTGAGTAAATGACTCCAAAAAAAAAAGTTACTCACCAATTAAAAACAGCATCCTTTAATCTGTTACTAACAGAACAGTGATCAGTGACAATAATCATGGGTATAAAGATGCAAATTGTTTCACAAACTGAATAGTCCTTCACCACCGTCATGAATTTTCTAGAAATAAATAAATAGAAGCAGTTCATCACTGTCGGCTCCATCCTCTAACACTTGAGATGCTGTCTCATATAGAAGTGAATATTTAGTACACAGTCCAATGACATTCTTTAGTATAAACATAGAGTTGATTATGGAAAATCATGCATGCTGATTAGTCGAGAGATTCAGATTATTTCTCGATAATCACCTCGAGCGACTCGGCAAAATGGCTCCAATCGCTTCGTCACCGTAAGTGAGGAAGAATTCCAGATGATGAAAAAAAAACACTGTTCCTAAAAGCACTAAAGATGCTCAAAAGTTTGGTCTAAAACTATTCAAAGGGGGATGGGATTGGGATTTATTTTATTGATTTCAAAACTATGTATTTTATGTGACTCGGCCTAGAGAAGTAACAAGTCTGCACCGCAAAGTTATTACATTTACATGCTGTTTTTGAAGTTTGAAATATTTTTTAAAAAATAATCGCCCGTATATTTATACTAGAACAATTATCTGCCTCAGACTCGGTGAATAATTGTTAAAGGTATTCAAATATGAACACACTGTGTAAAGCAGCATATGATCGTGTGTGAGAGAGAGAGATGCAAACATCTGTGTGTTTTCTTTTGGACGAGGAAAAGCCGATGAAGGAAAAATAAACAAGAGGAAGAATCAAAAAAAAAAAAAAAAGTAAAGCAGGAATGAAAATCTCATCTCATCATCTGTAGCCGCTTTATCCTGTTCTACAGGGTCGCAGGAGCCTATCCCAGCTGACTACGGGCGAAAGGCGGGGTACACCCTGGACAA
>JAOEHJ010000023.1:1159083-1169580 GCA_025447855.1 Potamarius usumacintae | reverse complement strand
TTACAGAAAAAACCCCGAGGCCTCAAATTGTGCATTATGCACTAGATACAAAGAACCCAAACGAAGACCTGACGACACGTGTAACAGGTAGCAGCAGCTCCAGGTGGAAATCCTCGTGTACTACAGTGCTGTGGTTCTGAATCTATGTTAAAGTTTCACGAAGGATAATCTGCTTTAAAAAAAAATGCCTGAATTAACGATTAATTGTTAAATATGTTTAGAAAGTCACTCCAAGTCTTGTGTATATGAGTTTCTTTTCCAGAATTGTACTGGAAAGACTGAAGGTTACTCTTCTTTAGCCATGTGATTAGTCATGTGACTGTGTGAGATGCACCGGTACAAAGCACTAACGTGCACCGTGTCATTAACTACTTCTGCCTTTTTTTTTTTGCTGAGTTATTTGTTTGGATGTATAATTTTTGATAACCATGTTTCTTGTCTCTGTCTCGTCAGTTCCGGTTGATATGAGTTCAGCAACCATCAACGCTGCGGCCAGAAGTGAACTGCTGAAGTGTGAGTGACTCACAGTAAAATAATAATAATCCACCCGGGTTTGCTTTAGTTCTGATTGGATACAGATGTGTATGAACGAAACTGTGTGTCCAGATGCTGCCACGCTGACCTTTGACATCAGGACGGCGCATAAACGAGTGGTGCTCTCTGAGCACAACACCAAGGCATCTGTATCAGACGAGCCGTCTGCATATCCAGACATCCCGCCTCGCTTCACCGTGTGCTCACAGGTATTAAACAGTGACCTCACAATTATTACATTTAACAAATGGTCAGGTTATTAGACAAAATATCTGTAACGCACGCTTTATACGCATCACTTCCTGTTTCTTTCTCGCAGGTGCTCTGTCATCAGGGCTTTTCTCGCGGCTGCCATTACTGGGAGGTCAAACTGAGCAGCAGTAACTTCTGTGGTTTGGGTCTGGCGTATGCCTCCATCGATCGGAAAGGTCCGTCTAGCCGCCTGGGCCGTAACGCGCAGTCCTGGTGCATCGAGTGGTTTAACATCAAGCTTTCGGCGTGGCATAACAGCGGCGAGGCCGTGCTGGCCAACCCGAACCCGAGCCGCGTCGGCGTCCTGCTCAACTGCAATAACGGTACCGCCACCTTCTACAACGTGCAGGACCGCGCGTACCCCTTGCACACCTTCGTCTTTCCTTTCTCTGAGCCCGTGTATCCGGCTTTCTGGATCTTCTCCAGCGGGTCGTCCATTACCCTTTGCAAACTGAGTAATTAACAGCGCTTTATAACCATGTGGTGGTGGGCGGCGGTATACGGATGTAAATAATATTAAAAATATAGTGCTCGTCAAAAGTAAAACGGCAAATTGTGCATTTGCTCTAAAATAACTCGCAATGTATTCCTGGGGAAAAAAAGTTTTAAAAAGATTTTTCTCATAATCAAAAACTCGTTGGTGATTGTAGGACGTTATTGATGTTTTGTTTAATGCGGTGGCTGAAGTTAAAGGTGCTGACTGCATCTGAAATTTTCAAATGTTTTTATTGCACGCTCTGCAAGAACAATATCCTGCAGACGAACGGGATGTGGTCATTTTGATCTCCTGAGGGTCATTTTTTTTTCTCCATTTTGGGACTGTTTTCCTCCCTCTTGAGGTAAACGGGAAGCTTTAACTAATTAGCATAACTATGGAACTGCGTCACACCAAGACGGTGACGCCGTCGCCAAGAAGCCCATGCACTCTAAGATTGATTCTAAGGTAGCTAAGCGCTAGCTAGAATGACTTCATTATCTGTCCAGAAAAATGACCCATCCTCTAACCTTACTCTATCTTGTAGTTGCACTCACTAGACAGGCTTTCTTTTTCTTTTCCGCTGGCTTTTAGCTGGTAGGAGAGCCGAGCCCGCTCAGACACGCCCCACAGTGGTCATGTGATGTGATATTGTCGCTTGCTTGCTTCAGTGATGTCTGGAATCGTAAAACGCGGGATGCTTTTTATCTCGGCAAAACATTTACACACAGGATACAGTGTGTGTGTGTGTGTGTGTGCAGCAGCGCAACATCTCGAAACTCCAACAGCATTAGCAACAGAAATGGAACATTTTACCCAGAATTCAACTTTGCAGTCAGAACCTTTAACTCGTAAGGAGCTGTGAATTGCAGAGCGATCGCAGTTCACCTGACGTTCACGCTGGCTATGTGCAATCATTCGTTTTCGACGTTCATCTGCAACAGGTGACAGCGAGCATTTTCTCGGTTCTAAATAAACTGGAGAACGCGTTAAACAAGCAGCAAATACAAACTTCTTGCGGTTCGACGTTTCTTCAGTTCCGTACTCAGAACTTTAGTTCTGATTTACTGTTTAAACTGCTGCAAAAATTCTGTCATACAGTAAACACCTGTCATTAAATGCATGTCGAGATGTTCTGAAAACCCTTAGAAGGAAGTAGCAGAGATCGATGTTGGTTGATCCAGATCTCATCCTGTAAGGAAGGCCACGCCCACTAGAGACAAACTACAAGGGATACGAGTGACTTGTCACATTCTAGCGTGAACGCAGGGTAAATCGGCTTGGGTTTGTAACTTTTGGATGAGATGCAACGCTACAGGTTTAAGACGATATTAACTGATATTTTTATCAATCACCTGCCTGCCTGCTGTTCCTCGCTGATGATCAGCTCTTGTTTGTTCATTGAGGTTTAAGCTTCACCCTCCACTTCACAAACAAGTTTTACTGCCAGTAGACAAACCGGGGCGAAGTCCACAGCTTGCGTGCTCGAGAGCAGAAAAATCAATAACCAGCTCAGTGACCGTGATCATGGAACAGCTGTGGGACATGAAGATCTTACTTTACATGTCTGTGTTTCACAGTTTTACATCTCTGGTGTGAAAGTTGGCACCCTGTTGGCATTTTATTGCCTTGAACGTATGGGTGCTTTATTTCACCCACACACACACGACGTGCCATGCCCCAGGAAGGACATTACATTCCTGGACTCGAGAGTGACGTCAGATTTTAAAATGGAGCACAAACAGGCATGTTCAGTTTTCATTAATAAAAAAAATAAGAAGAATATAAATAAAATCAGCGTCATTAGATTTCCCAAATATAATCTGCTAAAGTGGAGTATGGAATTTTTTTTCCCAAGAAATTCGTACAGCTTTTTTTTTTTTTTTCCCCCCCACTTTCATACGCTGACTTCTAAACAGGACTGATTTTACCCTACATGGATCTGAGGTATCCCGTAAGGATTTCTCTTTAGAACACTTTTTTCCCAGGTTCACTCCTAGAAGATTTCAAAGCCTTAAAGGTCTTTCAGTTGTCGAACCCCTTGATGGTTCCATGTAAAACCTGAGAACACAAGACGGGGTTCCAGCTGAAATGGGTGAGTCGGTGCCATGCGTGTCGTGTAAAATAATGAAATTTCAGGAGTTTTCCTTTTTCCGGTCCATAAAGGAAACCCTCTGGAGAAACCTTGGATGGTTCTATGTATGTAGAGTTTCCTTTTAGAAAGGGCTCCAGTTTGAAGCACTTTCAGGAAACCAGTAACTCTTGAACCATTTTGTTTCTGAGGGGTTAGAGATGGAATGATTTCCAGTGTCATGTAGAGCTTTAAAACATGGAAAGAACAACCTTTTTAGGAAGCTAAGAACCCTTCATTATCCAGTGACCCTTAAAGTGGAGAGGTGGAATGGAGTAAAGAAGGGAGAGAAGCTTTAGCTTGGTTCTGTCAGCTGAGTAAAGTTTTAAAATATGCAATTTTTTTTTTTCTGTTCTTAGAACCTTTAGAAACTTTATGGGCTTTCTGTGTGATAGACAAGAACCCCTAACTATCAAGGGAACCTTGATTTTTAAGGATCCAGATCCCAGTTGGACTGGAACAGCTGTTTATAGTGCTCCAACTCGATCCATGGAGTGTGATGGGAATAAACCAGCTGCGCTCTTGTGTTAATTTTGCTGTGAATTTGTTCTCACGTCTTCACCAAAATCAGACTGTGTATTAGAGAGGAGTAAACACGAACACAGGAGTGCACTTACTTTTGTCCTTTCACACCCAAGAGCTGAGATTGGAGTGTTTTAGTGTGCTGGAACGGTCCATATATGGAGTGGGAGGTAACACTTTATAGCAGCTATAAACAATTTCTTTTTTTTAATTAATGTAACATGACTGCATTTTTGCATTGATGTCGTGCTTTGTAGAAACCTCATCGAGCATAGTGATTAAGCATGTAACGGTTCATCAAATTCTCGATAGGATTTTCCCATGATAAAGAAAAAAATTAATAAAAATAAATGGAGAATTTTATTACCAAAAATGCATCATTTATTTTCCTATTCTTTATCAACTTAAATATTCCTTTTGTTAAATTAAAAAAAAACCTGTTTCATTTTCTTAATAACCAGCAATAATTATTTCCCCACAGTTGTAAATGTTTGAGTAAAATATCACCTATTAACTAAAACATGACTTTCCTTTTTAATAAAAGGAATTAATGAATTCCTTTTATGGATGAACTTCTATAAACATTTGTACTTCCTCCATTTGCTTCTCTTTTCTTCATCTTTCAGCAGTCTGTAAAAAGAGAGAGAGCGAGCTCTGATTTCTTGTTAAATCTTTGTTATACTTTGTACACAGTATAGCTGTGTTACTTCCACTTATGGTGAAGTCACACATATTCTCGCTATTGTACGTTATGTGCACTCTCTGCTGTCTAAACAGTGCGATTACAGCTTGGAAAAACTAAGATTCTTATATCTCAGCCTGATACTCATGATTCATTTTTTTATTTCAATTCACATCATAAATTTGTATTGTAAGTTATCGTCATACCATACATCATTACATGCCCAATTGTGATTCTATATTTGTCATATCTTGTGGAATGGAAAGCAGGATTAGAAACAATTATCGTGATGTATGGTGTAACTGATTTATCGGGACATGCCTGATTTTATAAACGCTCCATTGTGGACGAACACATCTTTAAGGCTGTTTCGTCACGTTGAAGGCGTTTAAAATTTAAAGTTGCTATCTGACTAGCTTGTGATTAAAGAGCTGTTAAGATTCAAAGCTTTCAAAATGTCAGGTACAACTTTAGAAAACACTCGGACACCCGATGAGGACTATGAATTTTGCGTTCATAGGTGCTCCGATTTCACTGAGAGCTCACGTCAGACGCGGCTGATAATTCCGTTTAGGACAGCCTCTGATGAGCACGCAAACTGTGGAGCCTTTTATTACTGATCCAGGATCAGCTCCAAACAATCTGTGATGAGAGAAACTGGAGAACTGATCTCAGATCAGTGGAGAAGAATCTCGTCTACTGATGCTGTTCAGAAGCAGAACCCAGGCAGACTCGATTAATGAACGTGGGTTTGTTGGCTCTTGTGGGTTTTATGCTTGTTAATATTTGACATGTGTTCCTTTGGAGGTGTTTGGTCTCATTTTATCCCTATATGTGCAGTATATTGTAGTTAAAATGCATGCAGTGTATTAATATATTACATTACAATTCTACATAACACAAAGGTGTGGAAAAGATGCAGAAATCTTCCAGTCTCGGGTCAACCTTCACTTCTGAAATTCTCATGATGAAGAAATAATGTTCCGGGATGTGTTTTGGATTTTTTTTTTTCCCCCATGAAGTACGATTTCTGTGCAGTAGATGAATTCATGATAAATATCTATCTTTTTTTTTTCCTGGTGCAATTGATCCAGTTAATCAGAACACACTGCTTTGTTAAATGTGAATTATACTCATTATATAACAATCATTACATTATGAGTCTGTAATAAATACATTAAACACAACTGTGTTCACTGTCTGTTTTGTAAACAGGTGTGTGTGTGTGGTGACTTATCCACATGTACAATCAAGATGTTGATTAATTTTCTAGAACAGCAGCTCTGACGCTGGTGCAGTTGCACATCACAGGTTTATATGAATGCGCTCGTCTCGTTTCTGTAGCAGCAGTATGAGTTCTAGCGTCAGTGCTCTGTAAAATTCAGATGTAAACCTGTAACAGACACGTTCAGGACACAGGAGTTTCTGCGTCGTGGTTTCTCTGTAATATGAGAATTGTTCTATAAATTAACTCTAACTCTGTACATAAACGTTTCCAACACACTCCAGCAGTGGACTCTCAGCTCGGGAGTGTGATGGGGCCAAACTGTACGATCCCACTACGGCCCTTTATAATCTAGTGTACTACATTACAACTATTTTATCACCCATACTATATTAATCTCTGCTACATTTCCCTACTCTAAGCTAGATTACACTACACTAAACTGTTGTACAGTATGTTTTTTTTACACACACATCGACTGTACCAAGTGATGATACACTACACTGGAACGCTCTACTGTAGTAAGCTGTGCACTACACTGTACAGGCATTTCACAGATGTACAACATTCCCAGAGCAGCCTGGGGGGTCAAGGGCACTTCTGTTGGTCACTACATTCCTGCTGCTCCAGGGAATCAAACTAGCAACGTTTTGCTCCCAAAGCTGCTTCTATAAATATTACACCATGTCTTTACTGTACGTGTTTTATCTCCTGTACTGAGCTCTCCTACATGCCGCTACGCTACGTTCTGGGATTCTGTACTGCGCAATATTACACAATATTCCATCTCAGCCTTGAAGGATAATCAGATGAAACTACGTGCACTCCTCTGTTAGTCTTTACCTCCCTAAGGTGCAGCTCGAATTTGGTGAAGATCCGAGAGCGTCAAATTTTTCACCCAAAAAAAGGTAAAAGCCTTTGTGTTTTTGGGGGATAAAAGTGAACATTTTCAGATATTTACCAAATTCACACGGCGTCTTAGGACGGTCAGGAGTAACCCAGGAGTGCATTCAGCTTCATCCAATCACGCTCCAGAACGGAGATCGGGTCGCTATTACAAACTACACATGCACTATATGAGCTTGGATGGAAATGTGCCTAAAGTAACTACAGCCATTTTATCTCCCACACCATACCGTACTACACTACACTGTAAAGCGTAGGTGCTAAAGAAGGCAACTGGACTTACCTGAAATTCTTGAAGATGTTTCAACCCAGGAGTGCATTCAGCTTCATCCAATCACGCTCCAGAACTGAGATCTGAACCCAGCAGAGTTTCGACTGTATAACACTCAGTAAATACATGTTCTGAACTCATAAATATAAACGAATGAAATGATGCTAATCGTGTTTACTTCATCATTCACATTCAGGTTTTCTCAACATTTCAGAGAGAAACGAACTTTCACACAAACTCCTGCTTCTCTTTCTTATGAAATCTCTCAAAACATCTGTCTTCATGTCACGTAGATTTTTAATGCAACAACCCCAATATAAAATATTGCCAAAATAACGACTCGATATAAACTCAGAATGAATCCTGGATGATTTCTGTCCCTGTAGATTCAATAATAAATACGTGACTTTGTTCTAAACACACAGAAATGATGAACTGTAACATAACAGCCTTTCTCTCTCTCACACACACACACAGTTAAAGAGAAAATGTATGCAAGGTACAGTAGAGGTGTCCACACCATCCCCCTCCAAAAAACCCCACAGGAACAGCTTCAACCAACATTTAAACAGATTTTCTCAATTTTATTTATGTCTGTAAAGCAAAATACTGCAATCCAATAATACATGAAAGATTCCTGAGCCCAAACCTATGGTGTGTGTGTTCCAAAGTCTTTTCTTCAGAGATCGCTGGTGCCTGTGGTGAGCGTACGCCGCTAATGAAGTTAGCTTGCTTTGCCAATCTAATCTGAAAACAAAGCTAGTACAAAGCTGAACACGTGACACACAAATCAAACTAATTTTAAACACTGATTAATGTGCTAGTGTTTACGCTACTAACTTTAGAAGAGATATATATGATAGACAGATAGATGCAGGGCCACGCCCACCAGTGACAAACATGTACAGTAAGTGTGTGCTGTATGTGGCAGATTGCTCGTGCACACATCTACCATAATCATTCATCTTCAGTAAATTAAAACACGGTTTTACAGACAAAAAAAAAAAACCTTTCACACACACCTAGTACAGTGTAAAATAAAAGTGGAAAATACAACAAACAGTTACAACAGTGCATCAGGACAGTGTAGATTAGAAAATTAAACCAAACAACAAATACAATAAAATGTAGGGGAGGGTTTGGGGGGTTTTTTTTTGGTCCTGTGACTTCACAGCTTTACAGTAAACCCGTCAATATTAAGACTATTGTTACCATGGCAACCGCAAACTATATCATCAATCTCAAAAAGGGACAATCACATGACCTCATCAGAAATGTCTTTTTTTCTTCCCGTCACGTAATTTATATGAAATGTGGCAGAACTTATTATTAACAAATATATTAAAAGTAATTAATTTCTTTTAAATACACAATTTGGACAACACAGTAAACAGTGCTAAAATATTAGCTAGGTAAATTATTATGTGGTATAATAATTCATATACATTCACGAGATCGTAAACAGAAAAGAATCTCAGGACCAAAAAAAAAAAAAAAAAAGTTTGATATAAATTATAGGTAGAAGACAAAGCAGGAAGATCATGTGACTGAACCAGGACGATGTCTATAAGTTTGTAAGAAGTGACTGCCCTGTGGCCCCAAGCGTAATGCTCTTATTGCACAAAACTGCTTGCAAAGCTTTAAAAACCTCCTGCAGCAAGTTTTTTTTACAAGACAAATATCAGTGCATGTAATCATCGCTTATATGTATGACATCATAACGATGTTCAGTGTTTCAGAACTAGTGCTATTAATGCAGACCTGCCGACCGGGGGGGAGAGAGACAATTTTTAATGGAGTCATTCGTCTCAGGTAGAACACTTTCTTATTCATTACTCCAGGTAACGTTTTCCTCTAAAAGTGGGCATGTAAACTGACAAGTGGCAGATTTTCCCCCGGAGCATTTGGTGGTTGCTATAAAACCCTGTGTGTGTAATATACATCTGTGCAGTCCACTTTATATTTTACACAAGTAGAACACCAGCATTTAAGTAAACTGGCTAACTTAAAAGCTAGCATGTAAGCCACAAACTAGCATGCTAGTAAACAGGGTAGCCTAAAATTAGCCTGTAAGCCACAAATTAGCATTTAATTAAACAGGCCAACCTAAAAAAAAAAAAAAAAAAGTTACCATGTGAGCCACAAGCTAGCACGTTACTAAAGAGGCTAACCTAAAAATTAGCCCGTCATCAAGAAACTAGCAGTTGAGCAAAACAGACTAACCTAAAAGCTAGCATGGAAGACACAAACTAGCATGTTAGTAAACAGGGTAGCCTAAAATTAGCCTGTAAGCCACAAATTAGCATTTAAAACAGGCTAACCTAAAAAAAAGTATAGCCAACAAAACAGCTTGTAAGTAAACAGGCTAACGTAAAAAGTTTCCATGTGAGCCACAAGCTAGCATGTTAAAGAGGCTAACCTAAAAATTAGCCTGTCATCAAGAAACTAGCAGTTAAGCAAACAGGCTAATGTAAAAATTAGCATTTAAATAAACAGGCCAACTTACAAACTAGCATGTACCTCACAGACTAGCAGTTAAGTAAACAGGCTAACTTAAAAGCTAGCATGTAAGCCACAAACTAGCATGTTAATAAACAAGGTAGCCAAAATTTGTGGCTTACAGGCTAATTTAGCATTTAATTAAATAGACTGACCTAAAAAAAATAAAACAAAAGCTATAGCCAACAAAACAGCTTGTAAGTAAAGAGGCTAACCTAAAAATTAGTCCATCATCAAGAAACTAGCAGTTAAGCAAACAGGCTAATATAAAAACTATCATGTTAATGAACAGGCTAATTTACAAACTAGCATGTACATCACAAACTAGCATGTACGTAAACAGGGTAGCCAAAAATTAGCCTGTAACCAACAAACTAGCATTTCAGTGAGAAGGCTAATCTAAAAGCTAGCATGTTAATAAATCACAAATCATTTGTTTAATGTAAAAACTGGTGTGGGGGTGTGTGTGTGTGTGTGTGTGTGTGTGTGTACACAGGATTTTACAGTAACCACCAGCTCTTCTGTTTTAGTGAGGACAGTAAACACTAGAAAAGGTTTACATGCACACCGTCTTTTTATTCCAGAAAAACTAAGTACAATCACTAATAAAGTGTGCATGTAAACTCTGAACTCACACTCACTCACTCCAGTTTCTATCACAACAGGTTAGAACATGTCTCCTCTAATTTAATCACTTTATAATTAAAATTATTAGCAGTCAGCTTTTCACTTCATCGCTGGTCTGATTTTTTTTTTTTTTAAGTGAAAATCTTCTGGCTTTTTAAACAATTTTTGATTGAAAGTGTTTGAGGGTAACATCTCAAACATCTTTCCAGTCAGTACGAGCTATCACAAATTACTAATAAAGGGGGCGTGGCTTTAAGGAAGTCAGTGAATGGTGGAAAATTCCGACCCTTCACCTCTATCTCATCTCATTATCTGTAGCCGCTTTATCCTGTTCTACAGGGTCGCAGGCAAGCTGGAGCCTATCCCAGCTGAC
>JAOEHJ010000023.1:1025175-1037877 GCA_025447855.1 Potamarius usumacintae | reverse complement strand
GACCCAAACTCTTATTTCCCGGAAATGGCCCGGTGCTAGAGCTCAGTGGAACGCACTTTCCCTCTGTAATAAGCATAAACATGTCTGAAAACCATTTCTTTAGTCTCGTCCATTTATTTCAAATGGTAAACCAAATTATATACACTCACCAGCCATTTTAATAGGAACACGTGTGCGCATGCGCAACTGTTACACTCCTACATTCTTATAGCATGATGACGTAGTGACTCGCGCCTCTATATGAGGCAGTAGACACAACAAAAACGATTTTGACCTTTTTGGTGACCTTGACCAAAATGTTGGAGGTTCTATTTGAGACCAATGACCATCTATCCTGAAAGTTTCATGAAGATTGGCCTAGCTGTTTTCCTGTAATATTTACCAAAACAAAAGAAACCCACACCTTGCCCCCTGGTGGACTCCATCCCGGGGAGAGGGAATAATCTTTGACTGGGTGGTATAGTGTGAACGGTGTTGAGTTCGTTAACAGCATTATTTCCTTTTTTATTTTTAATCTCAGCGATTTTAGAAACCCGCCCAGTGCCGTGTTAACTATCGTGTGTGATGTAGCTCAGCCAGCTAGCCAATGTTAGCTAGCATTATCAAAGTACATCGACAACCGATAAGGAAACTCAGTGGCCAAACAAAAAAAAAATCAGACTTTTTCTTTTCCTCACTTCCTGCCTGTCACAAACCCCGCCTCCTCTACAGCAGATGCTGATGATGGAGATGAATTTGATCAGTGAATGATTTGTATAACATGACGTATATGTATTTAATTTATTTCAGGCTTGACAAAGGAAAATTTGGCTCCGAAAAATTTGATTTGGTTCCTAAATGTTTTGGGTTTAGACCCTGGCAGTCCTGAAGGTATTTATTTATTTATTTATTACTTAGTGTGTAGTTCTGGTCTTTCACAGGGACTGTAACAAACTGGGCTGTAATCAGCTGTTACCTGCTCCGTGAACATGCCATAAACACAGAAGTGCAGGTGTGTGTGTGTGTGTGTGTGTGTTTGCTGAGGTTGCTGTAGCACTGTGCACCATGGTGCTGTAAAATGACTCCCTGCTTCCTGTACATCACCTGTGTGTGTGTGTGTGTGTGTGTGTGAGAGAGAGAGAGACTCTCTTCAGCGCTGTACAGTGAATTGTATCCTGTATTCGTTTCTGACTCGTGTGTTGGAGACGCAGCAGGAGAAACAGAACAGTGAAACTGAAACTGTATGATAAACTAAAGTACATTTATAAATCCTCCATGTTTGGTGCAGAGGATTGTGGGATTTCCTGCATTGAGAAACACGCGCGCACTACACTGGCTATAAACAGGAACACAGGTGAAGTGTGTGTGGCTTTAAATCTGCTGGAATATTAAAGCAGCTCTTCGACATCGTTCTAATAAACCAGCGAAGGCTTCTGAGAGAGAGAGAGAGAGAGACACACACATGTGATGCGATGCAGTAAGTGTGTGATCTTCTGTTCTTCTGGTGTTTGTAGGCAGAGAGTGGGCGAGCGAGGGAATGCTTTCTCATCTCTCTCACACACAGTTATTCCTTACCACACGTTCATTTTCAATGTTGTGTTTTATGAAAAAACAGGCAGATCGAAAGATGAGGAGAGAGACTGTCTGTCTGGTGAAGAGGTAAATGGAGTGAGACAGACAGATGGGAAGGAAGAGAAAGACAAGGGGAGATAGCAGACAGATGGACAAAAAGAGAGTGAGACAGGCAGACAGAAGTGAGACATGGACAGAGAGACATTTAAAAAAACAACAACCTGTAGATAGACCGGTTAAGAGATTGAGACAGATGGGATGGAAGAGGGAGACAAATGAGAGAGAGCGAGCGACATGGATGGATGGATGGAAAGGGACAGAGAGAGAGAGAGCACAGATGGATTAAAAAAAAAGTGATTCAGGCAGACAGAAGTGAGACAGGGTAAAAGAGATTGAGACAGACAGAATGACTGAAGCCCTGAAGTATGTGGGATTAACACCGAGCTGGAACTGGCAGCCGTGTTTCTCACATCTAACCCCTCAGGGTGTTTGGTCTCCGTGGAGTGGTTTCGGTTCCGGTGTTGACCCCACGCCCACAGATGATCCCACCTGATGCTCACCTTGGTGAGGAGGAGGAGGTTTAATCCTTTCTGCTGCTGTTCCATTTCATTTATCATCTGTTTATCTTACCTTCTCAAATTTTAGTCCTGTCTTTACCTGTAATTATCTCCATGTCCTTCAGGAAGGGGGACGGACCTGATCACTTCCTTCAGCTGGTGAGACAGGTTGAGGAGCTGCTTCTTCAGAAAGGGAGACAGTTTTAAAAAGCTTCTTTGAGGGGAAGACGGTTTCCTTCAGGTGGAGCCACCTTTTAAAAAGTGTTTCTCCTTCAGGAGCTTCTTTAAAAAGGAAAACGGTTTAGATTAGCTTCTTCAGGAAGCGCGAGAGATTTGAAGAGCTTTTATAGGAAAGGAGATGGTTTTGAGAAGGTCCTTTTTTAGGATGGAAGAATTTTGGAATGACCTGCTTTCAGGTGGTGAGCCAGTCTTGAGGAGCTTCAGGGTTGAGATGGTTTTGAGAAGTTTCTTCTTAATGAAAAGAGAGGCCTTTTTTCAGAATTGTCGTCTTTTGAGGAGCGCCTTTAAGACGGGCGCGGGGTTTTGGAGGAGCGCCTTTAGGACGGGCGCAGGGTTTTGAGAAGCTCCTCATTTGAGAATGGGAGAGTTTTGAAATGATACTTTTTCATGTGGTTTCGTGGTGAGATTATTTTGATGCATCTCCTTAAAAAAGGAAAGTTGGTATTGAGGAGCTTCTCTTTAAGAAATGGGAAGAAGAGCATTTGAGGAGCATCTTTTAGGAATGAGGACAGTTTATAAAGTTCTGGCAGAGGAACGGTTTTCAGGTGGTTTTTATTCAGAATAGGTTTTAAAAGTTCCTGTTCACAGCAGCTTTGTGTGTACAGTGTGTTTACTTTCATCTGACCCTGACTTTATCAGAGTGAGCCAGCTGAGCTCCAGTCTCTCAAAGTCTAAACATCAACTCCAAAAGCAAACTCTGAAAAAAAAAAAAAATGTGAAGCTGATCTTGGAACTAAACTAAGACCTGAACCACGAAGGAACCAGTAGATTTAAGCTGCTGATGGAGTTGACAGCTGAAACGTTTTTGTCCACCATGTTTGTCTGAGCACCAGGATTCTCTTCTCCAAGAATCCGATGAAGCACCACTAAGAATTGTGTATATGCAGAAATTTCCTTGGACCTGAACGTTGGAATTGGTGACGGTTACAATATAATTCAGGTGACAATTTTGTGAATCTTCTGACGAGATGTTGAACAATCCTTCTAAAGTTCTGACTTGTCAGGTTTGTGTTTTGTTCTCTGAGCTGAGTGATGTGTCTCCGCTTTGTTCCTCTGCGCGCTGATGTGCCGTGCGAGATTTCCTCATCGTCTGTTCATGTCCCTGCGTGACCTCTGCGTCATAAACCCTGCGCTCGTGTCCAACCTGTTGCTGGCATCAGAATCTACAATGTGTTTGGAATTACCAGCCCATGTGAGCTAGCGCCACGCCCAGAGCGGGCGTGTATGAGGGCAGGTGTGTGCTAGGTTTCTGTTGATTCTCCTCACGTGTTTAAACGCACCTCAAACACCAGCGCTGCTGAGGTTCTATTAGCTACAGGATCAGACGTGTTCTTATCAGATCAGCATGGTAAGCCTGAGTATTGTCAGAAATATCAGGAGGGTGTGTGTTCTGTGGTCAAACTGCCTCAGTGTGTGTTGTTCCTTTTCCTCATGTCATGTTCTGGTTCTGCTTTGAGGTTTTGTTTTTTTATTAGGAAAAATGGAGCCTATGTGGTTTAAAAAAAAGTTTTAAATTCTTACGGGTTTTAAGGTCGTGAAGGATTCCTTCTGTTAGGTTCCGACTCAATAATCTGAAGAAAAAGCGTAGAAAAAGAAAACTTATCTTTAATAATGCTTACTTAAGGTGTGCCACAGAGCACCATCTCGTGTCCTCTTATATTCATAAAATCTTATATCTGGTAAATAGTTTATAACCAGTCTCTGTTTCACGTTTTTTTTTTTTCACTTTATGATGAAGAAATAGAGCCGCTGCTTGCTAATATTTCTCTAAAGCACCCTGCTGCTGAATTCTGCACTCTGATTGGTCAGAAGGTGCTGATTAATTTTCTATAACTGCAGCGTTATCATTTCTATAGTAGCAGCTCGTTCACAGGGGCGCGCACAATGGATGTGCTACATAATCTGATTTTTAGAAATATTTGAGGAGAAATGTTTGTGTAGCGTGTCTGGAAGGAGTCGTCTCCAGTGTTGGCGCTTTGTAACACAGAGGTGAAGCTGGAACGAAGTTTTCTGGTGTCTTTCGGCTGGGAAAAGTTTGATTTATTTGTTGAAAATTCACGTTCTGAGGTGTCATGGTGGTGGTGTTCCACTGGTCAACGTGATTTTTTTTTTTTTTTTTTAATTTATTTTTAAGTATAACTGAATGTTCTGTTTATGGCATACCTCAGGGTGCTATTTTCAGTCCACACTTATTTATGGATTTCTTTATTATTAGGACACGGCGTTCTTGCACATGCTGTTTCTAAGTGTTTGATGTAATGTTTGAATGTTAGTGTTCCAAACACGCACTCCTTCCTGTCACATGCTGCGTCACTGACCCAGTCATTGTGTTTTTACAAAAGAGTTGTGAAAAGACTCGCAGTTGGCTTTTATCCTTTATTACAGCAACAAATGAGAAGGCAGTGTCTGAAATTATGTAATTGAGACTTCGGGTCACAGAAACGGCTCAGGAATCATCTGAGATTAACACGAATGACGAGGTAAATGCAGATGGCATGGAGGTGTGTGTATAAATAAGAAATATTTTGGAGTTATAAATATACTTTTCTGTTAATGATTTTTAAGGTTGAAATGAAAGGTAACTTGCTAGCATGGGGATCGATTAATGCACAGAACGTGGGGATGAACCTGGCAGCAGGAGGTTCACAAGATTCAAAACGTGTGTGTGTTTTTTTTTTTAAAGATGTGAGGATGGAGGACTGTAATTCGTTCACAAAGGTGTGTTCCAGGTGTGTGTGTGTTGTGTATTTTCATTCCTGGACACAGTGTATTCTGTAACATCCAATCTCTCGTGTGTGTGTGTGTGTGTGTGTGTGTGTGTGTGTGTGTGTGTACACCACTAAAGCTTCGGGTTGGACAGAGCACAAGCTGTCATTTGCATGAAACTCAATGAGTGGGCAGTCAGGCACCCCACACACACACAGAGAGTAGTGTTACAGTGCAGTATTGCTCATAATGTCTGTTAGCCGTGGAACCGGTTTGCCAAACCACACATGTTGGATCCTGTGTGGAAAAACGCACACAGATGGGAGGTTTCACAGTAATATTTTGTAATACTGTTGTAAGCCGTTACATCTAAGCATGATATTAGCAACGAACATTTTGGTTCCCTGTCTCCCGGTTCCCTACAGCCCCATTGTGGTGTTCTAGACCCCCCATTTGTTCAATTGTACAGTCCTCACTGTCCTGTGCTGTCTGTCTGTCTGTCTGTCCGTCCCTGGGTTGTTGGTTCCTGGATCTTGTGTTGTCCAGTCCATGGTTCCCTGACATTACCTGGTTTCTAGGTCCTTATATTTGTGTTCTTGCTCTGTACCCAGGACCGTGTTGTCTAGTCTCCATGTTGTTGAGTCCTGAGATCCTTATCCACTCTCTATTACTTCGTCTCCACCAATGCACACCTGGTGCTGGTTCGGAGCTGATTTGACTTGCGAACCTTCTAATAACTGGTTTGCTTTTCCACAGCTAGAGAGCCACATCATGTTTTTCTGTATACAGTATGTCTCCACTTTCCTCGCCGCTATCCCGCCATGCTAGCACTGCCAGCGCTAAACACAACAACAGTGGCGGACTACGTTGTCTCTTGTTGCCTGGTCCCAAGGTCTCTATATGGCTCAGTCCCTCTGTTTTCCTGGTCTCTAGTTCCTTGTGATGAACCATCACTGTGTTCCAGTCCCGAGGTCCTTGGGTCTCTAGATCCTTGTATTGCTCCAATTCCTGATACTTCCTGGTCTTTCCATTTCTTGGTCCCTGGATCCCCTGTGTTGCTCTCAGTCCTCATGTTGCTCAAGATCCCAAGAGTGGGTCCCAGGTAGTGCATGAGCACTTGCTTTAATCTCAGTGTTCCATTCTTGTGTGTGTTCATCGGTCAAAACGTTATGTTCTTGCTCTATCAGATTATTAGATCATCTCTAACAGCAGTTCTACAAACGTGGCGCTCATTCACGTGTCCCTCACAGGTGTCTCTCTCTCTCTCTCTCTCTCTCTCTCTCTCTCTCTCTCTGTAGCTCAGGGAGGTCATGTCGGTGCGGGAGCTGTATGAGGATGAAGAAGCTCGGGAGTCGGACCGAGACAGTGCCATTGAGAGCGCTGCTGGATCTGAGCTCTCAGACGGAGGGAGAGGAGGAGACAAAGAGGAAGGACTTCGAATCTTCTTAGCTCGGCAAAAGTTAGTCCTCACAAGTGTGAACACACACACACCCCTGTGCATGATTGACTTTGCACACAATGCATTTCATTCCAGACTAATGTTAGTACCTATAAATGTCCGTTTGTTGTTTTTTCCTGGAGGCGTGGGACTCCTGTAGTTACTGGAAGGTAACAGTATTGTTGGCATGAACTTAACTAGATTTACGTAGCTAAATTGTAGCATGGTGTACACAACAAAAGGGGAGGGGGGTGTAAAATTGTTCTTAAGCATACAGAATAATGTGGATGTTACAGATTTTTTTCTGGTACAGTGATTAGAAACGAGTAAAACAAGCTAAGGGAAACTGGATGTTGCAGGAGTGGAGACGTGAGCCTGAACCCATCTGTGGCCTCTGACCTTTCAACTCCCTCACTGAACGAGGAGCAGTTTGAAGATTATGGGGAAGGAGACGACGTCGACTTCAGTCCCATCAGCCCCGGGGACGAGACGCACACTAACGGGTTCTCTGACCTCGGGTCCTCCGTTCCTTCCAGGTGTGTGTGTGTGTGTGTGTGTGTGTGAGTAAGAAGGTGAGATTCTTTTAAATGGTGTGTAATGAGTGGCTCACAGCTGACGTCACAGTAATAGTAGCAGATGTTGAAATGATTTCCTGTCGCTGCTGAGCTGTGGTGGATTCTGACTCAGTTTCTGACATCAAACTAAAGCAGTGATGAGGTGCGCTGCAGATGGAGGGATGAAAGAGAATAAAATTTTATGTTGAAATTTTCTAAACATATTTAAACACCTTCTATAGCGCAGCAGTTTAAAGTGTTATGAAGTGAAAAGGAGGGAAGAATGAAAAGAGAAGCAAATAATGAAAGGGAGGAAAGGAAGTGAAAGAATGACAGACAGAAGGCAATAAAGAAGAAAGAACAGAGGATAGAAAAGGGAAATAAAAGAAATGAGTAAGACTGAAAAGAGAAAAAACAAATGGAAAGGAATAAACATGTCTCTCTCTCCTCCTGTGTCTCTCTCTCTCTCTGTCTGTAGTGCGACTCACACACCTCAGAAGGTGAACGGTGATCATGAAGTGTTTTGCTCAAACTGCTGCAAAAAAGTCACTCAGCTCAATGAGCTCGAAACCCGGCTCAGGAACCTCAAAACACACAGGTAACACACACACTGTCTCTCACACACACAGCATCTGTTTTGTACGTAGCTGTTAGATATTTCTGTTGAACTGAAGTACCTACACTTTCCACCTACGTTCATATGTATAGACTTGTGCAAAATTTTTCACCCCCCAAATTTTCGTATTTAATTCTGTCACTTGTGTATAAACCCATAACAGTAAAAGTTCTTGATGATAATTTTTTTTTTTTAAATCATCCTACCTAGTCATGAATGTTATGAAGCAAGCATCACAAAAAACAAAGCAAACTTTTAAAAATAATTTTCTTTTTTTTTTTTTAATAAATTGATGATGGAGCCTGTATGACACATCTGTTCACTGTTAGAACTCACACTGTTTATGAGGAGTCTGAATATCACGATATATCATACAGCCAATGATCAGCCCACGCGCCCGCTTTAAAGCGAGTGAGAGTTCGTCGAAATTAATCCACAGTTATGGCTGTTTTCATGTTGTGATGAAGAAATGCTCATGAAAAAAAGTTGACGTGTTTTTCTCAGCTGAAAGTGGAGGAGTTATTTTGTGCATTGTATGGTTGATGTGTGTGTGTGTGTAAGAGAGAAATAGATTAAAGATTAATGCTTTTTTTTCTCCCCTCTTTAAGCCCAAACAGGAAAATTACCAGTACAGCATTTGGCAGGTGAGTGTGTGTGTGTGTGTGTGTGTGTGTGTGTGTGTGTGTGTGTGTGTGTGAGTGAGCACGCATGCACATGTGCAGCTTGATTAGTGGTTAATTATTACAAACACGGTGTCCTTCACACTCGATTAAAGGAGACTTGTGTATGTTTTAACTGTATATGGTGTGTGTAGAATGCACAATTTGTGTGTGTGTGTGCAGTGTGTACAGAATAGATATGTATTATGCACAGTATGTAAAATCCACGTGTGTGTGTGTGTGTGTGTGTGTGTGTGTGTGTGTGTGTGTGTGTGTGTGTTAAATGATTAACCACTGACCAAGCCACACACACACTTGGTTTAGTGTGCATGGTTATGATTCACTCTAATTATGCTGTGTTTTTTGACCTTTATTTCAAACAGATGCCGACAACTCACACATCACAATGAGAGTTTATATTGCGTGTGCGTTTGAGTGTGTGGAGATGATAGATAGATAAAACTTTATTGATTCCTTTGGGGGGGTTCCCTCAGGGAAATTAAAAATAATTGTGAGGTGTGATTGTGTAGAACACGTTTTTGGGCTTTTCACTATTTTAATTGGTTAAGTACTGTTTCCATAGCAACAGTGACAGCGTGTACAAACTTTTAACGCGTGTGTGTGTGAGAGAGAGAGAATCCCTTTGTACACAGATATTCTGTAATACTGACATAAAGAAGCACCTCGATATTCCAGCTTTAATGATTTACACTGAACCAAATCTGGCGTGAAGCCGCCCTTGTGTGGTTTTTTTTTTTTTTTTAAATAAACACCGTGGGCCGTCGTTCCGCAACCAGTGGGATGATGTGTAACGCAGTGGCGTGTTGGTGTCTATGCATCAGAAACACGAACACCCTGATCATACCAGCATTGCTTTAAACACCATGGAGGTGACCTGAGTATCACTGAGCACCGTATGGTCATGTGATCACTTCTGTTAAATATTTTAAGGTTTATGCCTCTAATTAATAAATATATAACATGACTGTCCTTTAGCTGAGTGGCTTTTCAGGGAGAACAAGTGTGTTACAGAAAACTGCACTCACACACAGGGAGGTGAGGACAGGGAGAGAGGAGTGGATGGAGAAACATGTTGGAGGAAGTGAAGAGAAACAGGAAGTGATGTGAGACAGGAAGACTCGTGGATCTTAGATGATGGAGACATTTAAATTGGTGCTGCTCTGAGAAAGAAGAATGTCAGTGTTAAAGTGTCACGCCCCTGTCCCACCGTGCCGCCTGTCCCTTTTTTACACACACACACACACACACACACACACACACCATTCCACATTCACACACTTTATATACAACATGAGGAGGAGGAAAGGAGGAAGAGTCTTGCCTTTAACAGACTGTGGGAAGGGGGGGTGAGCGCACCCTACTGTTTGTGTGTGTGTGACTGGAGTAGGATGTGCTGGAGCAAGTGGGACAAGGTGTGTGTGTGTGTGTGTGTGTGTGTGTGTGTGTGTGTGTGTGTGTGTGTGTCACAGTGCGACGTAGATGCGCTAGAGTCCTGCACAAGCTTTGCTGCAGTGTGTGTATCTCTCTCTCTCTCTGCCTCTACTGCAGCAGAGGTAACTGTAATATTCTCACGTGTGTGTGTGTGTGTGCATACGTACACAGGCAGCTGCTCTACCACAGTAATCTCAGCAGTAGGAACGGCAGCACAGAAGATCTGTTCACAGACAGCAGCATTGATTACTGTGACACCGACATCGCTGATAAGGTAACACACACACTATCTCAAAACATCAAATTGCTGTGTATGTGTATTATATATTACACACACACTTTATTTATAAAGGTGCAGTGCCTAATAAATAACTGTGTGTTCCATGCAGGTGAGTCAGTTGGAAAAGAAGCTGTGTGAGCTGGAGAACGAGTGCTGGATGAACAGCGATGTGAAATCCAAACTCAAACAGGAGAACACACACCTAGTGCACAGGTAAACACACAAACATTTTACAGATGGATTCCATCAGGTTCTGATGGGTTTCCATTAATGACTTCGTGGTTACTCTTGAAACCCACCAGAACCGAGTAGATCCTTCAGACATGGGGAGATGTTTATCAGAACAGAATCGCATGAGATCAGCCGTTAGGAACAAATAGAAACTGTGATATAAAAATGGGATTAGAACATGTCTCCATTTAGCTATGTGTAGTAAGTGTGTGTGTGTGTGTGTGTGTGTGTAGGGTACATGAGCTGGAGGAACAGCTGAAGGAACAGGAAGTGCGAGCCAAGCAGGTCATGGACGATGAGCTGCGAAGACACAGAGACGCCTTCAGCAAACTGGAGCGAGACAAAAACGCACAGATCGAGATACTCAATAACCGGTACACACACAATTGAGTTACTTCCATTTCACTCCTCTTGAATAACACATTACATTTTAAGATTAAACACACTCAAAGGGGCGGTATGTAATGTTTAAGAGAGTTTGTTAAACATTATACAACCGGCTCTTTTGGACCAAACAGTTCTCGGGGCTCATCGAGAGGAACGACCCCCTGCAGATCTCCCCCTAGAACTGCACACCTTCAGGGGCTTTTTCTGTTTGCATTCACAGTGCTAGTAGGAACGTCACTGCAGTGACGGGGAGCTACAGGGCGGCGCATGGTGATGTCAAACGATAAAAATGATTATTGTTGACTTTTACTAATGAAGAAGCTCTGATGGAGTGTAAAGGCTGAATTCTCCGTCAGTCTGAGGTAGCAACATTCAGGCATTGAAAAGCCTCTGACAAGTCACATGACCACAAACTTGCGTAACCTTTTCCCTTTTCCACATGAAGAACCTCCGTGTGTTTGGAACCACAAATGAACCAATGGACTGTTTACTGCTACTGTAGAGCAAGACACGCCCCTGGGGGTGGGGCATAAACATTCTAATGAGCATTTAATTTGACAGATGAGACTAGTCCAGGAATGCTCATCAAAAACTTTTTTTTCCAGGAATGACGAGCTATAAAATTCAAACTAGAATATCTCTGAAAATATTTTGTATTTGTTTAGAAATATTTTATCAAATTGTTTTCTGTAGCAGTAAGGAGTAGAGACCAGAAGCTCTGAAACAACAGTTTTGGTTTAAGGAGCTCATTTAAGACAAGACCTGTAGTTTATAGAGAGTGGGCTGGATATGTGTAAGCTTGTTACTTTTTATTGTAATTCACCTCACAGGCAGCAGAGGGCACTAAATGTTACACACTGCTGCTTTAATCCAACTTAGTGAACCATGAGAGGTGGTGAGAGACATTCCTACTGGACAATGCAGATGTGTGTGTGTGTGTGTATATAATATATAATGTATGTGTGTGTGTGTGAAGCCCAGTTCTTTATGAAATTCTATAATACTGATGGGGCTTTTTTCTCCTCTCTCTCTCGTCGTCAGGGTGCAGCATTTGGAGGTGGAGAACGCAGAGATGCTGGTCAGTGTGAACAGGCTGAAAACACAGACGGAAAAGCTTGACGAGGTGTGTGTGTGTTCTTGAAAACATTCAATGCAAACCAGTTTTTTTTTTTTTTTTTTTTTTTAACCACTTTGGAAATTTCACAAGTTGTGACAGTGTAAATGTTTCTCAGTATGAGGAAGTGTCGGTGTCTGAGTGTCTGTTGCTGAACGTAATTATGGTGTTGCTTTAGTCGTACAGAGGATTTTCAACACTTCTGAGGTAAATGGTGACATTCTGTCTCATTTCCACTCAGTCTTTAGTCTCTTAAAGACTTAACAGCCAAATGATAATTAATTAGTGCCTATTTATATTAATTTACCAACATTTCTGTTTCAGATGGTTCTGTATCGTTTCCACTCACTGTCTTGATAAATGTTGGTTATTAAAATAATTTTAGCCGTACCGAACCTTTTTTTAATAGATGTACTAACATGTATCTGAGGTGTGTATAAATGTTCTGAATGGTTTGGTCTTTTCCACTTTCACTGTGAGTTTATTCCGTCTGTAGAAAAGACCCGAGACAAAAAGACTTTGTTGGCTATAGCAAATTGATTCAAGTTTATGGCCAAGTTTCACTGTTGCCGAGCAACAGTAGGGACAATAGCAATGTTGTGTGCAAGTTAGGCCTGTGATTCACCCGATTCACTGTTCGATTCACGATATATATATTTTTTTTTGGTGGAAAAAAAAAGCAACATTAATTTTCCTGATCTTTATCAAATTAAATATTCATTTTGTTAAATTAAAAACCCTTTTGTTTCATTTTCTTAATAACAGCAATAATTTACCCACAATTGTAAACGTTGGAGTAAAATACAAGTCTAACTAAAATATTCCTTTTTTTTAAATGAAAGTTGATAACATCTTTTCTTACTAGACTTATAAACATTTATACTCCCTCCATTTGCTTCTCTTTTTCTTTATCTTTC
>JAOEHJ010000023.1:763638-773680 GCA_025447855.1 Potamarius usumacintae | reverse complement strand
ATATATTAAAGAAAAAAACTTTGAAAATGTCAAAGAAATAATAATAATAATAATAATAATAATAATAATAATAATAATAATAAACACCATAATGGGATTTGGACACATTTAACACAGAATTAAACACACGCCTCGTAGTGACCAGTGATTCGTTCCAAATGATTGATTCCTTCTGAACAACTCCTTTAAGTGAGCCGCAAAAAAACACAGAATAAAATCAAATCAATTCTTCTTCTTCTTTCTTTATTTACACACTAAAACGAGAATCTTAAAATCACCTGAAAGTGTGAGATTTCGATAGTTAAATTCTCGAACGTGAGCCACATGAAGAAATCTGAACTCGATTCACTTAAACAGGTAGTTTAAAGGAATTGAATCAGTTCAGTGAGTTGAAATGCCCATCAATAGTGACTTGTAGAGTAAAAGCGACGTGCTAAAATCTTTTTTGTGGCGATTTTATCAAGTATTTATCCTGTTTTATGTCGGAGACTTGAGAGTCGGAGGAGATATTGCTCATTTCAGCTGGAGTTGGTTTTCAAAGGGAGCAAAAATCTAAAATCTGTATTTACTGAATGTTTTGGTTTCAAAGGAACGAGCGTGTGGAGTGAGAGAAGCTGAAATTTTTCATGCTGGTGTCATCAGAAAGCTTCCTGGGCTTCGGAGAGATGAGAAGAAGAAGAAGTGCACACTTTTACATAGTCCACTTGTGGTTTTGGAGATTGGAACAAGGCAGTTTCATACCCAGGTGACGACGAGTTCACTTTAATCGAGCTGAAAAACGAAAAAACAAAAAAGACAACGACTTCCTTCGGATTGACACGCATCACGGTACCTGTTCAAACACCTTCCCTTAGAATCGGCGGGAACCGAGAGCAGACAAACGAGGGCCCTTTAGCGACAATCAGACATAATTGAAACGGGCCCCAGAGGAATACTTCATGTTCCAGAAGAAGGCACTCCTGCATGCAGTCGACATTTAACACAAAGGGAAACTTCAGCGAGACAAAGTTTTAAAACACCAGCATCATTTACATCAGTGACGTAGCTTTGATAGATATTTCTTTATTCATTCATTCATTCATTCATTTTTTTTGGTATTTAAAATAAAAGTACCAGGATTTGAAGCACAGACTGTGCACCATTAGTGAGAATAACACACTGAAAAAGATCCTTCTCTGGAAAAGGACAGTGATGCCATCACCCCCCCAGTGGTTTAGCCTTTTTTTTTTTTTTTAAAGTAATTTCATAAATTTAGTCAGGTCTAACCCAAAAGCGTTGATCAGCCGAGGACGTGTCCGATGTCTGGAGTTCTTTAGTGTTTATACTTGGTACCAGATTTAAGCATTTTCCTTAAACATGCAGCTGGACAGATAAACAGGGACACAAAATTATTTACTATTTTTGGATGATAAAAATGATAATTAATTAAATTACTACTTAACAATTATAACAAACGAAAAGTTATACATCTTAAGGTTACAATTTTAGCCTTTTCAAATATTCAATATAGTCTCCTGTGATATTAGTGAAAGTAGCTAGAGCTAGCTTATTAGCAGAATTTTTTTCCCCCTTGTGCATTAAATGAAAATCTCCACATTTGTGAACAATCTGCCGTTTATTTAGTTTCATCCTGCGACGGTTTGCTTACGTATTCAAGCTTTCATTTGTTTGTATCAAGTGTTTAAGGGATTTTAACTCCAACATGACTTACATTAAATTCAAAGAGTTTGACATTTGAGGAAACGTGCACTTTTGAAATCTGCACTCCTTAAGAAAAAAAAAGTTTTTTGTTTAAAACTTTAAAATGTTCTACAGTTAAAGATTTCAGAACCAGCGGAAGCTCTCTCTCTCTCTCATATTATTTGATGAAAATGATAAAGTGCTGATTGTGACTCGCTCTGGTTATTAATGATGATTTTCAATATTGTGGATTATGAAAGCGTTATAATGAATAAAATGATCAAATACATCACAGTATCAAAGAAACTTCACTTCCACGTTTCTGCTACGATTCAGTCGTTCAATGCTGGGAGGCGGGGCCTAAAAGGCATGGAAAGCTGTTAAAATAATGCAATTGGAAACAGGAACCAGGCTCAAGTTAGACATTTCTAGAATTAGGAAATCCAAGAAAGAAATAAGGTTTACAAATTTCTCTCATTTTGCATAGAAACAAAACACTGTGCTGCATCAGGAGCGAGTCAGCGGCGAAAATAAACAAACACCGACTACATTCTGAAACGCGGAGGATTTCTCCTGAGCAGGTGGATCAGGTCCAATTAGTGACTCTTGCTAATCATCATCAGCCCCGTTTACATGCTAATGAGAAACACAACATGACGGAGTGCAAACAGGGAGGAAGAGCAGGATTTAGAAATTAAAATTAGAATTAGTAACTCGAAGTAAGAAACAGGTTTCAGAGAACTGAGAAGTGTTTGGGATTATTTACTGGGGAAAAAAATTCTAGCTGCAACTGGAAAAGTCTAATTTGGGTCACTAATTATTTACTTACTAAAGGAAACAAAAACAGAAGTATAAATGTAGAAATTCTAAGTTGTTATAAATTAGTATTTAGAAATTATAATAAAAATTTACACATTAGAATTATCAGTAAGAAACGGGTTTAAGTGAACTGAGAAATTATTAACTTTTAATTTTTTTTTAACTCTATATCTAAAGGGAAGAGTTCAATCTGGATCACTTTAATGAGGCACTTGGCACATAAACGGGTGTGCGTGTGTGTGTGTGTGTTACAGCTCCAGATTTTATTTCCTTATTTCATTTATAATAAACTGTAAACAAAAAACCTCCACATGTTCAGGAAATGTGAGCGGGCAGTGTGTGTGTGTGTGTGTGTGTGTGTTTTAGACTCATAGGTCCAGCTCATGGGTGAAGATGCAAACTCCACCAAAAGCACCGAACACGTCTCGGCTGATCAGCGATGTCTGTCATAAGGGCGATGAATCACGACTTAAAAGTTGATCGCATTTCAAACTGTTTTTATTTCTCAGATTTTTTACTGGTGTGTCGTTTACATCCCTGAACAAGTGCTGGAATGACAGGTGTTCGGATTGGAGTCACTCAACACAACTGGCACTTAAAGGGGGGAGAAAAAAACAACTCAAAACCGAAAGGACCGCCCACCACCTCATCGATGTGTCCGTGTTTTTTAATTTATTTTGCATAGTAACAAAATAATGTGCTGGCTCGAGAGTATGATAGCGGCTAAAATTATTTTTAAACAAAACAAAAACGAATTCCGTTCTGGAACGCTGAGGATTTCTCGGAGCAGGTGGTTCAAGTAACGGCTGCTGTTAATAACGCTCACTAATCGTTTACTCGCTAAAGGGGGAGGGGAAAACGACAGAGGCTGCAAACAGGGCAGAAGAGGAGGACGTTTAGCAGCTGTGAGAATGGACACACACACACACACACACACACACACGCACACTCTCTCTCCAAAATTCTGAACAACGTTTCACACAAAAACAAATGATTTTTCACATCAGATCAGAAAACAATCATTATTCGAATTGTTCCTTTTTTTCCGTTACACAGGACAGGAAGTGTTTGTGCATATGAACACTGACGGTCTCCAGAAATGTGCAGGATGAAGAATAAAAACAAACAGTCAAATAAACTCCCATATTTTTTGACTCCAGGTTCGCGGGAGTCTCTGGGTTTCCTGCTGAAGGTGCAGAGATGCGCGAGGTGTTGATTTGGCTTTGATTATTCGTAGCGACAAAACAAACAAACAAAAAGACATTACACAGGTTCCATCACCGTGTCCAAAATCATTCCCTATTCACTACGTAGTGCACTATTTTGCAGGTGCACTCAGGAAGTCCCACAATGCACTGCAACACGCAAGTCTCTGAATGTGGATGAGGACATTACAGAATACCCATAATGCCTGAGGGCGTGTGGAGGGAACAGGGTGTAGGGAACAGGGTGTAGGGCACCACTTCGGGCGAGTCTCAAGTTTCTTAGGAAACGGACATTCCGTGTCGTTGTGTAACATTGTGATGTCACTGCGTTCCGTGGGAGTGACATCACGAGGCATCCCGCGTTGCACCAGCACAGGGTTCTGTCGCTGCGATGTCAATGTTCCCTGTTATGGCATCACTGTCCATCGTTGTGACATCCCAGCATTCCAACATCACCTAAGGTCCCACGTTAATCATTGTGACATCACGGAATTTCAATAGTGCAACGTCACACGACATCCTACATTACCATCCGTGCCTTATTGTGGAATCGCAGTATTCCGACAATGTGACCACAGCAATCTTGCACTGTTACATCACAGCATTCCGACACCGACTTCAACATTCCGACATTGTGACATCACGACACAGCACGTTGCTGCACCGCTGCATTACGATCCACGTCTCAGTCAGGAACTGGTCCGGGTAATAATCCCTGTTTCCGGCGTCTTTTCCCGGATGCAGCGAAGGCAATAAGCAAGTTTGGAATAACGATGACATTCATTTGATTTAATCCAGAAAAGAGGAGGTGGGAAAAACACTGAGTGTAAAAACGTACTGCGAATTTCAGTCTGATTGTAGATTCAGTCTTTTTAAAGTCGCTCCAAAAACGGAATTTTAAAATAGTCTTTTCTTTGTTCTTTTTTCTTTACCCAATCACTCCATCTGTCCATAAGTGCTTCTCAGATCATCATACGTTATACTAAACCCTCAGAACACATTACTTTTTTTTTTTTTTACTGCATTAAGAGAAAAAGATTCGTTTTGGTGTTGTGCCTGAAAGTCGAGTCTTTCCCGCTTGCAATCTCAAATCTCCCCGTTTCGAGAGAAAGTGTGCATGGATTTGGGACACAGCCGCTGAGCAGCGAGTCAGAAACCCGGCAAGTCCGTAAGTCTTTGTAGAACAGATTTAACATATAAAAAGAGCTTCAGCGAGGACGGAAGAGTAAGCAGACGACAACGATGATGACAGATATATTGCACAACGCATCACATGGACACGGAGTTTCTTCTTCCTCGGATCTTGGGGAGAAAAAAAATATATATAAAAATAATAAAACGTCCAACATTCAGTGCTGAAATCCGCTCAGGACAGAAACACAAGGAACCCAGTGAAGGTCTTTTAGACTGTGGTTTGTAATGAATGCTTGGTCAACTTCCTGTACACACACTTTTTTTTTTCTTTTTTTCTTTTTTTTAAACAATACTCGGGTAAGTGTACCTCAGGCTTTTTTTTTTGTAAAATTCTGAGGGAAAATGCGTCTGATTGGCCTTTTATTTTCCCTCGTCCAAATCGTTGGCTCAGAAACAGAAAAAGTTATAAAATGTTCTTTAGGTTATTTTTTTAGAAAATGTTTTAAAAAAATGAGATACTTAAGGCTGAGAAGTTTGAATAAAAAAGAAAAGAAATCAGAAAGTTAAAGAGGTTAAAGCAGGAGTAGTGAGGAGACTACTCTTTTTTTTTTTTTTTTTTTTAAAGTCTTGACTTAAAATGGCTGCCTTGTCTCGTCTTCTTCTTCAGGAAAAAAAAAAAAAACATCCGAGGCTTTCCCTTCAGTCCACTCTTCCTTCTTTACATCAATAAAATGTCTGTAAATCTACTTTTTGTTTCTACTTCTAATGAAAGAAGATAAACAGTTCGCAGGAAGGTGATTATCCTCACACTGATTTGTTGTGGTGGGTGTTTAGCCCCTCGGTTCCCGCTGCTCTACAGGTTCTCTCCGTTCAGCAGGTCTCCGGGGAGCAGCGTGTTCACAGGAACCGGACTCCCCATCACCCGACTCTCCTCTCCGTTGATCGGCCCCCATAAACTAGAGTACGACTGCTGGACTCCGCCCCACAGCAGCTCCGCCCCTGCCCCGTTAGCCCCACCCCCTGGGTTACTGCCTCCCTTAGTGGTCGATGTGCCCCATTGACCCAGGGCAGGGTGGGCGGAGCTGCCAGAGGGCGGGAACGACTGAGCCTGAGAGAAAAAACGAGTCACTTCCTCCTCTCCAGCGAACTCTGCCAAGATGGTGGTGTTACCCAGAACGCACCTGGGCAAAGAGACAGAAGGGAGGAGGGGAGAAAATCAGACACAACAGTGCAGACAGACAGTGAAATGAAATTCTGATAAAATCCTAAACAAATTGTTGATATTTGATGATCTGAACAGTGTGTGTGTGTGTGTGTGTCTCACATGTGCAGGGATTTCTGAGCTTTAGCTGCTTCCTCTTTGGAGCTGTAGCGCACCAGAGCGTTCCCCTGCGGCAGACTGAGGTGGAACGTAATGAGGGGACCATGCTGCATACACAGAGTCCTCAGAGTGGAACCGTCGATCTACAACACACACACACACACACACACACACACACACACACACACTTCATTTTCAGTTTTATTGATGCTTCAAGTTACTGCCTTTAATAAATATCTGAAGGGCTGTGTTCCAAACCAACTGAAACAAAGTGCACGTACCTGAGGAGTGAGATTACGCAACACAAGCCAGCTACTGGTCCTGCTGGAGCTATCAGAACTCCAACCAGTGCTCTCTGAGAGAGGGAGAGAGAGAGAGAGAGAGAGATTATATGGTCAGGAAGGAGGCAAAGGAAAAGGGAAATAAAGGAGGGCTGGTAGAAACAGAGTGAAGGAAGTGATTCAGAAGAGGGATAGAAAGAATAGAGGAAAGATGGAAATGGATGATACAGGAGAAAGAAAAAAAAATCAGAAAATAAGAGAGGAAGAAAAGGGTACCACGAAAAATAAAGGACAATAGGAAGAGTCACAGGGTGCCTAAAGAAAGAGAAGCAGAGAGAAGACACAGGAAAACAGAGAAGAAATGGAAAGGGGAGAAGAAGGAGGGAAAGGAAAGAGGAAAGGAAGGGAAGAGAGGATAAACCTGAGGAGTAGTCTCTGCTCCAGCTGTTGCTCAGCGGTCCAGGTGTCCAGCTGTTGCTGTGTTTGTTATTAGTGAGGCCTGGCGGGGGGCGGGGCATTGTTCCAGAGCTCCGCCCACCCACAGGAATCTTCCACATCTCATTAGACAGCGAGGCCTGAGTGTGTGAGATGGAACCTGTAGACCAGGTGGACTTCATGTCTAACAGTTTACCTGAAGGACACCGACAGGAGGAGTGACGTCAAAATACACATCACAACTGACTAGGAGATGTACCTACAGTCACACACACACCTCCGTTTCTGTCCCGCAGCAGGTAACGGTTAACGTCCTGAATATTGGTGTTGATTGTAGGGCAGCCGGAAACACTTCCTGGGGTCACGTTGGGGTCAGACTCGGGGTCAATGTTCTGCAGACCTTTCCAGGGAACTCCTGGACAAAACTCTGAGACGATAAAAACAACAATAAAGACGATGATGTGGACCGCATGCTAAAATAAACACAGGAATAAGAATCAATCTCAGCGATCAGCGAGTGATTGTTCAGAACAGCTCTGTTACCCGGAGGCCAGTTGACGTTCGTCCCGTTGACCATTTTGTCGTTAGTGTTTTTGCCCGGTGGCCAGCTCTCTGGTGCCCCCAAGGGGCTGCTGGGAGATTGGCAGCTGGACATCAGGTTATAAGGACTGAAAGAATCCTCCATCACGGGTTTAATGTTGGCAGCGTGGCTCGAGGACAGAGCACCTGAGAGAGAGAGAGAGAGAGAGAGAGAGAGAGGTGAAAAAAAAAACCAACCCACACATACACCATATCAGTAACGGTGGCATTAAAATTAAATAAATGAATGAATAAATAAATAAATGGGGGGGTTGATCCTGCATTTTATTATATCAATTCCCTTCTTCAATTTGTAGCATATAAAATAAATAAAAGCATCAAAAAATGAGTCCAAACTAAAGATTTCATTAATTAACTTGAATTTCTATCCATGTAATTATTTATTACTTTATTCACTTATTTATCCTTTTTCCCCCCCGATCATTTCTTATATTAAATATTCATATCCAGCTGTTTTTATTTATCCAGTTATTTAATTATCTGACTCATTTATCCCATTTCCTGTCTCTATTTACCAGTTTGTTCGTTTATCCAAATATTTGTATATAATCATGTCTTTACCTCGTTATCCTACATTATTTTCACTTTATATTTTGGGATAAACTCCTGAACGGTAAGACAGTCAGAGTGATTTACTGGGGCTGGTGGTGGTGCTGATGGAGTCGATGGAGCTGGTGTGAGTCCACTGGGACAACCGAGACTGAGGCTGGGGCTGAGCGTCCTTCAGCGCGTCCATGCAGCCCACACCCACACCCCCGTTCAGTCCAGCTGCACACAAACACACACATCCATTTTTTATATTTAGAAGCCTCACTACAAGTTAAAGAAATTTTTACTGTGCTATGGAAGCCCAAGTACAGAGAAGGTGTTTCTTACACAGAGGATACGCGCTGAAGGAGCTGGGAGACGCGTGCGGCTCTTTGGTGTGCAGGTCTGACATGGAGAGGCCTGTAGAAGCCTGGGAGTTTCCTGGGAAGGTGTCCAGGTTTGGCTTGCCGAGGCTGGGGTAAGAGTGAGAGGACGAGGCCTGGTGCTGCTGCTTCATCAGCAAGGCCTGAGCTAACTGCCTCTGGTGCTGCTGAATCTGCTGCTGCATGTTCGAGATTGTACGTGCAACCTGGCAGAGAGAGAAAGAGAGAGATTAGATTTTAGGTGGGAGAGCTGTGCAAACCTAAAATAAAAGAGTCATGGCTAGAGCAGAACATTTATGATGCAGTACAACATCAGTGTACAGTATGTTTGGGATACAGCTCTGGGATAAAGTGTTGGGGAAAACTGCTGGGGTGGATTCTGGGATTTAGCCGGTGGGATTAAAAACACTGGGTGGAAAGTTGGAATGCATAACAGTGTATGTAAAACATCGTGGAAGAATGCTGGGATAAAGTCAAGTTGGAATAAAACGCTGGTGTAGAATTTTGGGAAACAGTTGGGCTGTAAAAATAAAATCTTGGGGGGAAAATGCTGGAGCAGAGGGACAGGCAGCGTTATGGACGAGATAAGATTTTGGGACAGAATGTTAAAATAAAATGCTGCTGTGGAATTTTGGGGAGGAATTCTGGGATGAAATATTAATATAAAATATGTTGAGACTGTCAATTTTAAAATGACACAAATGTGATTTACACAGAACTGTGAATTGAAAAGTGTGTGTGTGTGTGTGTGTGTGTGTGTGGTTTCCTCACTTGCTGCTCCTGTTGTCTAATGGGACCAGAAACATTTCGCTGAGCTTGCAACAACTGCTGCTGAATTTGCAAACGCTGATATGCCTGAGAGAGAGAGAGAGAGAGAGAGAGAGAGAGAGAGAGAGAGAGATGGGTGTGTGTGTGTGAGAGAGAGAGAGACAGTAAGGGATGAGAGACAGTGCCAGAGAAAAATTAGAGGGTTAAGGTATATGTGTAGAAAGAGAGAGAGAAAGAGAGAGAGAGAGAGCACAGAATGTGATGGAGTAATACCATTAAAATAGAGAATGCATCATGGTCTGTACATTTCTAAATAGACAGAGCAAAAAAAGAACCCAGAGTATCTGCTGCCTCTCTCACAAACACACACACACACACACACACACCCTCCGTTACACCGTCACTCGTTCTATAACTCAAGCTCTGACTCATTTCCTTTACAAGTTCTTTCCTCCTTCACTTTCTCTCTTCCTGATTCCATCACTAAATCACTGTTTCCAGTAATCACACCCTTCTTCCTTCCTTCTCACAACACTGAAATACTGTACGGCTTGGATAAAATGTTGGGTGAGGATGTTTGAATACAAACTTTAGGTCAGAGTGTTGGGCTACAGTAGGACTGGGATTGTGTGATACAGTATGCCTGGGATAAACTAATGGAATAATATAACATACTGGGCTGAAATTCGAGAACACCATGTGGTTGGGATAAGAGGTTTGGCTGAAATGTTTAGGATACAGCTGGAATAAGACATGAAGGCTGGTGGCATCATTCATTGTCTGCTTCTGTCCGTTCCTAATTCCATAACCGAGTCACTCCGTTACACACCCTCGTTCTTTCAAACAAAAGATCCCACGTTCCACGGTTTTCCACAATCTCAGTCGTCC
>JAOEHJ010000023.1:747220-761263 GCA_025447855.1 Potamarius usumacintae | reverse complement strand
CTTGACAGTTGTCCAGAAGATGATCATCAACACCCTCCACAAGGAGAGTAAGCCACAGAAGGTCATTGCTGAAAAGGGTGGCTGGAAAAGGTGCATAATTTTAGAGCACTTCATGCTTCCATCTGCTGACAAGCTTTATGGAGATGCTGATTTCCTTTTCCAGTAGGACTTAGCAACTGCCCACAGTGCCAAAACTACCACCAAATGGTTTGTTGACCCTGATATTACTGCGCTTGATTGGCCAGTGAACCCCAGAGAGAATCTATGGGCTATTGTCAAGAGGAAGATGAGAAACACCCGACCCAAAAATACAGACGAGCTGAAGGCCGCGATCAAAGCAACCTGGGCTTCAGTAGCACCTCAACAGTGCCACGCCCCACTGATGCAGTAATTCATGGTAAAGGAGCCCCAAACAAGTACTGAGTGTATAAATGAACAGACTTTTCAGAAGTTGGACATTTCTGCATTGTAAATCCTTTTTTTGATTGCTCTTTGGAAATATTCTAATAATCTGAGAGACTGGATTTCTGATGTTCATGAGCTATAAGCCAAAATCATCAAAATTAAAACAAAAGGGCTTGAAATATTTCACTTTACATGTAATGAAGGTAGACTATATGAAAATTTACCTTTTTGAATTAAATTACCAAAAAAAAAACCTTTTTCATGATATTCTAATAGCTTGAGATGCACTAGTATATTTAAAGTGATATTTAAGATGGCATTTACAATAGAATTAAACTGGATTTCAAATTAATTCAAGGTCGTATTTAACATTCGTTGTAAGGGGTATTTAAGGAGGTATTTAAGGTGGTATTACACTTAGAACAGGATTCAACACCAATATTTCCAGGAACCGGTGTCTAAAGTTCCAGGTTTTTTTGGATACATATGAAGCATCGCTCTGTATTTTCTTTTTTATTGTGTTTTCTATTCCCAGTGTTAAATGTTTGTTATCCCACATGAGAACTATAAATGTCTGATATGAAGATTATGCAGGAGCTTACAGGGAAGCCCATGTCCGTGAGCTGCTTGATCAGTCGGTTCATGATCCAAACTTCATCTTGTTTGGTTGAAATTTTGCCCTGAGAAGGGGGGCCAAAAAAAAACAAAAAAAAAAAACAACCCACACACAATACAAACCATTAATAAATGAATAATAAAAAGAATAAGATGTCTAAAATGAAGAGAATAAAGGACTTTAAAACATATAGAATTTATTATTATACATGCTAGCAAGTGAGTCCCCAAATTCAACATAATGGATCATTATTTATTTATAAAGTAAGATTATGAATTTAAAATGTCATAATATTAAAAATCACTCAAGCCTTAATACCCATTAAAGCATGATTTTAATTAACTGTGTAAACATTTGATAATTAATTAATGAGCCAATTAATAAAAGAATGAATTTATTTGCCTGGAGAAGAAACTTCAGTGGTAATAATAAATAAATAAATAAATAAATAAAAATAGATACCACAATAAGATACTATATTGAAGATAATATTCCTTAAAAAGGGCCACGTTTACTCATTTTCTATTTTTGAGTAGTACTTTAACAAAAAACTAATGCTTAATTAACCCAAAATTTCACCATACAACACAAATTCAGATCTGTAAATGGCTCGTGCCTTCTGCAGTCCTTTCTTGGGTTGATTCCAGGAACTACAGGAAGAAGTGTTGTCCTGTGAGGTGGGGCTTGTCCACATGTCCCCATCCTCAATGTCCCACTGGCTGCTGCTAATGCCCATCTCCTCCCCACCGGACCCCCAGCTGTCTTGCATAGATTTGGGGGCTGTATCAAAATAAAAAAGGTGCAAAATCAAAAATTCTCTTTAAAAACAAAACACAATGATTTTACAATGTCATAGATATGAAGTCCAACCACCAGGTGTCAGTATGGTTCAAAAACAATATTAATAATTTAAAAAAAATTTTTCTAAAGCTTGTAAAACCACAGACACATTAACTTAAAGACAAATTAAAAGGGCGACACATTCCCAGAATCCCAGATCTCACCTGGTTTGGAGGTTCCTGAGCCTCTGCCAAAGGATCCGCTAGATTCATGGCCGTTTTCTCCCCAGACTCCAGCGGCTTTGGGTGACTTTGCCCAGGCAGCAGTGCCATTATCCACCATGGGGCTCGAGGAATCCGGCTCCCCCCAGGACTCAGATTTGGGCTGAACGTTGGGGAGCTCTCCCCAGCCTACAAATAAACCATCTGTTTACTAGCTAGCAATGAAGGTCCTATTGTTCTGGGCCATTTGCAGATCATATCTTATCACATTAGTTTTAGGACCAAAATTTTAGCAAACATGTCTGGAGATTCACCTGATTAAAAATGAAGGTGATGAACCAGAGAAGGTAAAATTACTATTGGAAAAATATTAAGGATTTTTCCACTTTCGTTGAAACAAAAGGTTAAGGGTACTCCTTAAAAAGCAGCATTTTCATGTCAGTTATGCAACTGATCGTTCATTAATGCAGAAACTACATTTTCAGGAAATGAAAACTTCCTCTGTGGCCTGGCACCCGAATATGTGTTTGCATCGTTCCACAGGGGGGAAAAAAACAGTAATACAATCTGCTAAACACAGAGTGGAGCACAGAGCCTGCTCTCAGGTTGACAGAGGGGGGAAAAAAATACAGACAGCAAATGTCTTTGTCTGCCATCATTCCTGAACGCTGCCAAGAACAGAAATAAAAAGCTTTCATGGGGCCGGGAGCAGGGCCTGAGGGCCGATTCTGTGCAGCCAAACACAAGGCGGACGTGTCTTTTTAACTGCAGGACACACGCCAGCTGGCAGCGAAGCAGTGCAGAATGCATGCCATCACATGGTTCTGTTAAAGCTCTGAAACAGAACTCCTGCATCAAGCTCACTTCTGACAGCTGGGTGAGTGCCAGCTCTGGGAAAGAACTCCTCCAAGCTCTCATTACATTCACACACAGGAGGTTTTTGTCGCTTACTTCTGATTTATACCATGCTGCTGTTGAATTCTGGATTTTGATTGGTCAGGAAGTGTTGATTAATTTTCTATAACAGCAGCTCTCAGAGTAGTGCAGCTGCAAATCACAGGTTTAGATTAATCGTTGATATGGTGAAGTTTTCTGTATGGAGATGTTTAACATTGATGGAAAGAGTCTCCAGTGTCAGAGCTTTGTAATAGTCGGATGTAAATTATAATACATCCAAGAACTTTTCCAACTTTTTCAGGACAGAGGAGTTTATGGTTTATTCCTTACTTATGAAACTCATGATACTGTGTACTGAATAACACAATTACAATGATTTCACTTCCTAAACCAAAACGTATAACTTCACTTACCTGGGTTCACCTTGGGCATCCTACTTTGAGAAGGTCCTAACTGGTTATTAGAACCATTGTTGTTCCCGTCAGAGTGGTTTGGAGTCTGACTGTGGCTGTGGTGTGTAGGCCCTGTATGGCTGATGCTGTTGCCCCCATTGTTGCTGGTAGTTGGATTGCCCTGGGAGGAGGGATTATTTCTGTCCCACATGTTTACACAGGTTCTGTAGGAATTAGGATCTCCCCAAGTGGCAGTTCCATCATCAATCTCCATTTTCCTTCGTATTGAAGAAGGGGAAGGCTCTTCCCAGCCTGTAGCCTCGTCCCTTGGCTCCTGCCTTCCTGTAGACCTCCAGTTAGAACCACCCTGCTTCACAGAGTTTGGGCCACCCCAAGACTCCATGGATTCTTGAGGATTCTTTCCACCCCAACCCTGGACAGAACCATTTGAACGTTGAGAGTCACGCCAATTTTCACCTCCTGGTGGAACAGCTTTTCCCCAGCCCTTCTGGGTTTCCTTCCAACTCCCTCCATCTCCATCCCAAGAGGAACTACGAGAACCCTCCATCCTACCTTCTGAAGGCTCTCCCCAATCTCCACTTGCACAATTTCCCCAGCCCGAGGAGGAACTATGTCCATTTCCTCCAGGTTGTGACTTTACTTGGGTAGGGCCATCATCCCACGTTGAAGACTTTTCCTCTGATCCCCAAAACTGGCCAGTGGAACCATTGGTGCTTGGGCTATCTGGCACTGGCTCACCCCAACTACCAACAGAGCCATGGGACGCTTTCTTATTAGCAGGTGGCTCTCCCCACCCAGTGCTTGCCTGATTTGTTGGTGAGGATGATCCTCCCCAGCGTGGTGTTGACACAAGTCGAGAAAGCCCCTCAGTCTTGCTCCCAGATTCCATCCTAGGAGGCACATTTAGGTTGGGATTGGCACATCCTGCATGTGGTGGTGATCCAGTTGAAGGTGCATTAGAGGAAGTACCCAAAGCTTCAGTACCACCGCTATCCTTGGGGCCAAGATTTTCATCCATTTCCCAGACTGTGTGCTGCCGGACAGGGGTTTGTCCCCAGCCAGAGTTGCACAACACACGAGGATCCAAGTCCTGCCTTGGCAAAAGTGGAACATCCATACTGGAGGACCTTTCTCTCTGTCCTTCGCATCCTTCACTGCTGTCCTTGCTACCTTCGCTGCCTGGAGCATCAGTCCCCCAGGAATTCATTGACTCCTGCGTGGTACCATCATTTGCATCCCACCTGGTACCTTCAGTGCTTGACTGTTTGCTCCAGTGGCCCCAATTTGCATCACCTCCCCCCTGTCCCCAAGAGGAGATGCCACCAGAATCCCAGCTTGAGTCTTTTGATTCTCCACTCTTGGGGTCTCCATTACCCCACCGAGCAGTACTATCTCCAGTGGCTGGCTCAGTGGGAGACTGACTCATATTTCTTCCCCAACCATCAACAGGGCTCATTGGCTCTGCTTTAGTGTTCAGTCCATCAGTTTTAAGGTTTGGGGGATCCATGCTGAAAGTCATGCTTGTTGGGGACTGGTGCTGCTCTGGAGTGTCTGGGCTTCCCCAAGCACAGTCTCCTACAAGGTTTCCATTTCCATTGGTGCCTTGAATAGGCGCGACGCCTCCTGGGCCACAGATATTTGATGGGACCGAACTTGACCCACCCATAACCCCAGACCTGGACCCCACCCCTGGGCCATCATGTCCAAGTATGGGCCACGCGGCAGGGTTAGCACTGGGATTCAAGTTTATATTTGAAGAGCCCCAATTGGACTGGCCTCTGGTACCCATGGACAAATCAGTTTTGCCCTCAGAGGCCCAACCCCTGTTGGGGCCACCCTGACTAGAGAACATACTTGAGGAGTGATTAACACTGGCTTTGCTGATTGGGTAGTGGCTGTGTTGGCTAGCTCCTGTAGCCATACTCATGCTGCAATTCACAATTTCTGATGCGTCAGCATCCAAGACACATTCTATGACTAATGACTTTGGGGAACCAGAAGTCCAAGTTTTAGTGTCCTTTGCATCAATAATCACTTGATTCCAATTGGTACGGCTGCTGCAGGTGGTGGTTGGGTCACCCCAGAGCAAATTCTCATGCTGGGCTTCCAGGCCACTCTGATTGGGCAGCACTGTAAAGACAAGAAAAAGTAAGATAAGATGTCTGGATAGTAGGTGTGTACAACAGCCATGTTTACATGCAGTCTAATTAATAATTCATGAACAACCTGAACAATAGATTACTCCATTCTGATTAAATTGTATAACCTGCAAGAAATTTCAATTTAATAAAAACCGCTAAATGGTATGTTACATTTAAGAATCAAACAAACAAGTAACAAACAAGTAAAACTGGATTGACAAAATCTCAGTCTGAAAAGCTAATGAAAACATCCCTTTAGCATGGAAAAAAGTATATATGATCTATGAATTTTTCTTCCACTACACCAGATATTTGTCATACATGTCTAGATTTTTTTCCAGAATACTGCAATGCTTCCTGGACCATGTCACTGGTCATATTAGATGAAGCACATCCATATATAATAATATTACACATCCACAGAAGCATCTGGAAAAGAAGCACCATTACTCATTTTCCCCCCAGACCTGCACAGAAAGCTCAAGTGGAAACGGAGGTTCATTTATTTGCATGAAACCAAGAGCAGTCCCTCATCCATCATTCCCCACACTCCACTAGCTTGCTTTAAAACCCAGAACCACATCGCAACTGTACATCACCGTAGGGTTGGAGAGCTCAGAATCGACATGTAGGTTACTTCACAGGCAGCATAATCAATCATGAGACAGCAGGTAATCAATAGTGTTGTGAAATGATGACAGAAAAGAGGCTGGAAGGCACTGATCTTGGAATGCAAATGCAACCGAGGCTTTTACTCTGCTACCGTGTGTGTGTGTGTTTACTTCCCAAAAGGCAAACTTCAATTCATTATTAATTACGCTACAAGAGAGACTGGGGTTTTGCTAGAACTAGCAACAGAAATATGTTTTGGTTTGTCTTACCTTCAGGCTTCATTTCATTAAAGCCGCACACAACCATCAATCAACTGCACAAAAAGCACTGAACAGGTTTAACTCTACATTTAAGCGTCATGCAAAAATGCACCCAGTTCCTCAGAATACATATTTTTTCCCTCCTTCACACTGCCTTATCCACATCCCCCCAGGCATCCACATCTCACAGACATCAGCTCAACCCATGCCAAAAGAACCTTACAGACTGAACTGACGCACTGACGCTTGTGTACAAAAAGAAACGCCGTTTCCAAAAAGATGAAAATGGAAAATAGACTTGATCGCATTGGTGCACCTTTTCCCTCTGAGATCTCCACAAATTTGAAACATGCAACCAAAAACACGAGCTGCATCCCCCCTCCCCCCAAAAAAAAGGCTGCACCAAAACCCAAGACCACACACTTCAGTATTTGCACATAGCCCATCATCATCATCATGATGAAAGAAGCATTCACGTATCCGTAATGTCACATTCCTGGGTCCAGAGGTGCAAGAACCAGATACAATCATAACAAAACTACGCAGAAAGACACCTTTGATTGGTCGACCACTGGCCTCGGAGCAGCGATCACGCTTCGACAAAGGAGTAGTTCACATCTTAAAATCTGGGACGTCGTCATGTTTTTCAGTCGGAAAAGATTGGTTTTCCAGACTGCAGTCTAGCTTTGGCTCCAGGATCAAACGGCTCTTTCAAGGGGAAATGGGACTCAAAAAATGAAAAAGCAAGCGGCTGTTTGGGTTAAAAAGCTCGGATTTCCTTCAGTTCGACTCGACTGAAATGCCTTTAGAGCAGCTCTGGCATCCATTCAGCACCTTAATAGCTTAATTTTTTTTTGTCTGGAATTTTCAGTAACAGGGATGAAATCAGGGCTGCTGAGACGATCCAGGAGCGCTTTCTTTTCCTGGCTGTCTCTCCGAAAACGACGCCATTTTATCCCTCATATTGAATCACAGCCAAGAGAACGAGGCTTTCTGTCTCAATCGCTCTCTTTCTTCCCTCTCCCCCCCCCTTGTCCTCACAAACTCCTCACACTCTCTCCTTACCTCCTGTCTCACTTCCAAGGACCAGGGGAAACACACACACACACACACACACACACACACAATGATGAATTAATCATGTCCTGCACATGAGCGTGGGTTTTTTTTACTTCCTTGTTTGGGTTACAAGCATGGCAGGAGGAAAACAAAAACAGAAAAAAACATGATGAAGGCATAAAGAGGAAAAAATGGAGGATGGGACAGACGGAAAAGTGGGAATGTTGGTACTGGGAGAGCATCGGAATGAGCACGCTGAGCAAAAAGAAGCTGTTTTTATTCCCAGCCATCTGAGCTTCATGTTGAACTGATGCCAAGTGTGTGTGTGTGTGTGTGTGTGTGTGTGTGTGTGTGTGTGTGTGTGTGTGTGTGAGCGAGCGAGATTAGCAACATCAAGAGAAAAGCACTATCTGCGTTTTGTTTTTTTTTAAGTTTAAACAGCTTGTAAGGCACGGATCAATAATCAACGAAATGATGCACTGCGATATTTATCATGTTGCATAAGCATCAATAACTAATACAACTGCATTAACCAGCCAAGACAGACATTCTGCTGTAACCTTTAGCTAAATTACTAATAAGACACAGTTGATGATTTGGGTCAATTATTTTTGACAAAACACCACAAAAACGTAACATTCTTCCATTTCCTTCTGTATTAAACTGATTTGGGGCAGAGCTATGTGCAATCTCAGTAAATAACCTCCACAACTTTGAGGCAACTGCATTCAACATACAAATGAGAATGATGATGGGATCCCTTGAAACCTTGAGCCACTTTTCAAAGTTCCATGATAAGCTGTCCAAGTTAGTAAAATGTTAGTGCGGTTGTCATGGTAACACCAAAAATATATTCTGATGGCTTAAATGAATCAGCGATCAAATAATGATTATGTAAATGGAGAATCAGAGACTAAAATCGCATTCGTGTTGCGTTAGCTTACTAGCAGCTAACTAGCCAGCAGCTAGCTACATTAACTGATCTTGGTGATACAGGATTATAGAGAGGACATGGAGGCGTGTTGTATTTGCATATTCATGCATTATATTTGTATGAAGAATAGATCCTGTAATCTTAATTTTTTTTAGGCTTTAAAAATTATATTAAGATATTTTATCCCATATAAATCATGTTAATTATTTAAAATATTAATACTGTACAAAAACAAGATCATTCATGTCATTAACAAGGTTTTTTTTTAATTTGCACCATTTTTTAAAAAACCGTCAATAATCACATTAGATACAAAAAAACCCCAACAAAATTCTACTTTTTATGTATTCCATTTAAACCATAAATCCCCTACTCACTATATAGATCCCTTACACTGATTTACCTTAGCAACTGTTGCTAGCCTAGACCTGGAGGACAAACAAACTTTGTTTACATGCTGTTCACATACTGAAGCCAAGCGCAGATGTACGGCATCTGTTGCTGTTCTCTGGAGAAAACCACGGCTAAAAAAGCTGCACTACCGGATTACTTGGATAATCTTAGTCAGAAAGAAGTGAAGGATAGATATACATGGAAATTAGAGTTTATTAGCGGTTATGATCTGTACAAAATTCCTCTAAATGACTGGAGTGACAGTGTAGATTTGTGGCCGAGTGTTAGCTACATGTCGGAATATACTTTCTTTTCCCCCGAAGAGTCCCGACACAGAAGAACAGTTTAAAAAAAAAAAAAAAAAAGCCACTACAAATGTCATAAAACCTTTGTGTAAATAATTTTTCCTGACATCAGCTTTTGGGAACAGAATGCTGCGAAAACCAAAGCATTTACTCTCAAAGGACTCCGACCTGAACTGTGGGCTGGATGGTATCCCCACCCCTCCATGTCTCAGCAACTCCACGGACCTCTAATCACACAGCTATTTGCACTGTCGTTTATACAGTGATGCTTATTATTGTTAAAACAATATCTGAAGTGTTATTTGTAAAATATCTTGCTCTAGACTTTGACAACGTAGTAAGATTGTATTTTAATTTTATCTAATAGTGGATGGTACAATAATTACAAACGCTAACAGAAACGACACATTCCAGTTGTAGCTGTAGTCATACAGTAACTATAATCACTCTTGTAAAAATAATTTCAATAAATAGTTAATGTTCAGTTCCCTCTTCATTTATTCTCGATTCAAAAGGCACAACTGAGTCACACAAGTTGATCAGTGTGTAACGGACAATAACAATTTTATCCAAAATAGTTTTTCCTGCCTTAGTCGATTTATTTCCGTTTCACATGCGTGCAGCTGTTGTAAAGTTGTGTGTGTAGAACTCTCTGACCGTAGGTTCATTTCTACACTCTGACTCCATGGAGACATTTTTCCCAGGACTGTGTTCCTCTGATAACAGAAACAAAGCTCCAGCTCTCCCTGCTCTTAATCTCTTCTGTTCTTTCAGGATTTATCGCACATGTCTCTCCATTTTGAGTTTTTTATGCCCGAGTTGTTTGAAACCAGTCTGGGTTTTCTGTGTCGAATAAGGAAGCGGCTTCACCTGTAAGAAAATCAAATACTTTCATGAAGGCACGAACTCGAATGCGAGCAGAAAAAAAAATAAAACGAGATTCTTAAGCAAACTCTTCCATCCTCACTTCCGACTTTGTTTTTGTAAAATACATTTTAAATACAATCGTGAATTTCTCTGGAGTTTTCAGGCTGAGCTCCTCTCCTCGTATTCTTTAACCACTCATTTCCTCGTTGTTCTTGAAGCATTTGCTTCTATTTGTTAACATTTTTCTTGATAGCAGGGAGACGGTAATGCCTTTTATCTATTTCTCTGTTTGAACAAGCAAAAACGGCACAAAAATTAACCATATTGAAGACTGATGAAGTCTTGCTTGCATGAAAGATGGTGTCTGTCTGACCCCAGCTGTAATTGTCACGTGATGCATGACATCATGCACAAGGGGTCTATAAACAGTAAGCATGCCATACTGCAACAGCGGGGGGATATAAAACAACTTGTAAAGCAGTAAATGAAACGAGACTAAGAAAACAGCCAAGACATAATGGCGGATACGTAGTGAGGGACGCTTTTAGGAACTGAAAAGATCAAAAAGCCTAATTTTTGTGGTGCTAGTTTGTAATATATGCTCATTCCGACTTGCCCGACATGTTTCACTTGCCCTGGGCAATCGGGCAGTCCTTAATGTCGAGCCCTGAATCATTTCTTTGTCGGCCGGGAGAGAGAGAAAAGACAGGGTTAATTCAGTGCTCGGATTAAGCACTAAATAAATAAACTGAAACTAAAGACGCGCTGAACACCTGAAAGGCTACCAAAACTTCACTGGATATTCTTCATGCATATTTACTAGAGAAAAATATACCAACGGACTTCGAAAAACTGGAAAAAAGATACGTCGGCGATATAAAACTTCTGCGCTACAGAGTGACTCTTGACAGTTTGTTCACAAAAATGGCCATGAGGTTTGCTTCATTAAAAGCGGAAGATTTAAAGAGACAGACACGCTGAACACCTGAAAGGCTACCAAAACTTCACTGGATATTCTTCACGCATATTTAAAAGAGAAAAACATTCCAATGGACATCGAAACACTGGAAAAGGGCACAATAGCTGAAATATAAAGTTCTACTTGGAGGTGAGGAAAAGTGACGGAGACTTTTACAAGATGACTTCACTTGTGGACTTCATTCAGCAAAGCCCTTTTGCTGCATGTGCAGCAAACTGCAATGGAACAATTAACTCCGACCAAAAGTAACTTTCAACTTGAACAATCAACCTGGGTACAGCTTGGATTGTTGTTCAGGCTTTTTGGACTTGTACCATTTTTATTGTTAGAACTTTGACTTTGTACAGTACATTGGATTGACGGAACATTGAATTACATTCGATCAGAATCAGCATTTAATATTAAGTTACACCCCTGTTCTTAATTTTTTGTAAAATGTATAATTGCTCCATTGAATGTGTATGTTAATAAAAATATTGGCTTTTTTTTTGTGGTATATCAAGTAACTGAATGAAAAATATTTGTCTTTGACTTGTTCAAGATCGTGCTCGCTGAATAGAATATATCTGATCTACCACTCGAAGCCAGCCAGTATTATTTAAATATGTAACTCGGATCCGAGATGTATTTTGAATGAAAAATGAGTTTTTCCAACATGAAGATAAACTTTTATATCTTCAAGCCAACGTGTGATTTTTATCATCATTTTTTTATTCATTATTAATTTTTTAAATTATATAGACACATTCACAAACAAAATGCCCAAATTTATCAAAACAATTCATCGATTTCCTCACGAATGAAGGTATTGGCAAAAATGTTATTCCATGTCTTGGATGTAGTTTGTGTGAAAAATACAAAACCCGAAGGGAGGATTGTCGTGGCGATGTCTGTCCGTCTGTCTGTCCCAGGAAAGGGTACGCACCTTCTGAAATTGACTCCCTCTCTCAATTTTTGGAGGGATTTCACGAAACTTGACAAGGCATTACGTCGGTAATGCGCAGATTGTAATTTTGTTAAATTGAGTCACGTTTTACCAGAGTTACAGCCCTTGATTAACAAAATTATACTTTGACAATTTCATGAGTGTATTTTCCTTCTGAAATCAACCCCCTCGCAATTTTTGGAGGAATTTCACCAAACTTGGCAAAAGGCCTTGTTATATGTCTGTAGTACGAATATTTTCTTCAATTCGGTTGCATTTTACCAGAGTTGTGGTCCTTGATTAACCATCTTGTACTTTAACAATTTTCATGAAGGTGTGCTCGCCTTCTGACATCAACTCCTCTGACAATTTTTGGACGAATTTCTCGAAGCTTGGCAAAAGGCCTTGTTATATGACTTTAATACAGATATTGCGATTTAATTTCGTTTGTGGAAATTTTCCCCAGAGTTTTGACCCTTGATTTAAATAACTTGTACTTTGGCAATTTCATGAAGGTGTACGTTCTTCTGAAATCAACTCCTCTCACAATTTTTCGAGGAATTTCACCAAACTTGGCAAAAGGCTTTGTTATATGACAGTTATACACACACTGAAATTTTGTTTAATTTGGGCAAATTTTACCAGAGTTATGCCCTTGATTATTAACAAACTTTGACAATTTCATCAAGGTGTGCTTGCTTTCTGAAATCAATTCCCCTCTCAATTTTTGGAGGAATTTCATGAAACTTGACAGGATTCTTTGTTATATGTCTGTAATACGCGTATTGTAATTTCGTTCAATTCAGTCGCATTTTACCAGAGTTATGGCCCCCGATTACCAGACTTTGACAATTTCATGAGGGTGTATTAAGCATGGATCTAGTTGCCAGCGGAGGATATTGTGCTCTTGGAGCACTCTTGTTCTGTATTTTGACCATTTTCTATATTGTAGAACAATACTGAAGACATCAAAACTATGAAATAACGTAAACAACCCAATATGCTTCATATTTTAGATTCTTCAAAGTAACTAGCGTTTACCTTGACGCTTTGCACACTGTTGGCATCATCTTAATCAGCTTCGTGAGGTAGTCACCTGGAATGCGTTTAAATTAACAGGTGTGCCTCATCAAAAGGTAATTGGTGCAATTTCTTGCCTTCTTAATGCGTTTGAGATCAAACAGTAAATATTAAGTGATAAAAATACAGTAAATAGCCCTATTCCGCACCACAACTGTACTAATCCATATGTCAAGAACCGCTCAAGTAAGTAAAGAGAAATGACGTCCATCATTACTTTTAAGACATGAATTTTTTTTATTTTATTAATTAGTAAAAATGAAGAAAACCATTTTAAATGGTACTGTAATGTAATATCCACATATAAACCATCTAATTTCTCTGGTGTGTCTTGCAGTTAATAATCCTGGCTAACGGCGGGCCCGAAGCCTTGGTGCAGATCATGAGGAACCAAAACTATGAGAAGTTGCTGTGGACCACCAGCCGCGTACTGAAAGTGCTGTCTGTGTGTCCTAGCAACAAGCCGGCCATCGTAGAGGCTGGTAAGTGAGAGCTGAGGGACCCACTGCCCTTTTAGCAAGACAATCAATCTCCAGGGACTCGCAGGCTCTGTGAGAACACTGGATCTTTCTCTTTCAGCCTGTCTTTATTGCTGTTTTGTCCACTTTTACTTTCCCTCTTTGTGGCACATCCAGAAAGTAAAAGTGAAATTTTGCAGCATCTGTTTTTGACGCACAGTTACTGCTATAGTATGTAGCCAGTGTCGTGTACAGTCATTAACTTGTCATTACAACCGAAGTCTTTGATGTTGGAAGAAATAGGAAGTAGGAATTGGACTTTGACAAAATAATCTGCTGGTGGTGTTGATGGTATGTGTAATTAAATACCATGTGGCTTCCTTTTTTGCTCTGCTTTCCCCTTTATTTCTGTTTCCTTCTGACCCGATCACCCCATTTTCCCCTTCTCTCTCTCTCACTCACACACACACACACACACACACACACACACACACACACACACAGGTGGAATGCAGTTTCTGGGGAACCACGTGACTGGCCCTAGCCAGCGGCTGACACAAAACTGTCTGTGGACTCTGAGAAACCTGTCTGATGCTGCCACCAAACAGGTCTGTGTAATTACTTCAAATTTCTTAGTCTGCTGTAGTGGTTTAATGGCTAATAAGCCTGTTTAATTTAACCTTAATTTCTGTATGCAT
>JAOEHJ010000023.1:467726-479614 GCA_025447855.1 Potamarius usumacintae | reverse complement strand
TCCGGTTGAAATCACAAAAAACTAATTTTCTCAAAACACAACCGATTGATGTGATTGTGATAACAACTCAACGTATGTACTCCCAATAATGCAAAAATAGACCTTAAAAGCATTTCACGCCGGAGTATTCCTTTAACGTACTGGATAATTAGTTTCAGTAATAAGATGGCAAGTACTGAAATTATAACTAAATTTAACAAATAAATTCTAATTTTTAACCTGATAACTATGTGGTAAAATCTCTCCAGCCCCAGCTCATGGTTTTGGGTGACAAAATAGTGAGCAGTGAACGAGATTAATGAAAGTTCACTGCTAAACTCAAGTAACTCACTAGCTGTGGGGCAAAAACTGAATGGTCAGAACATTTTAAGTACATTTTACTGATTAATTCTAGCTTCAGGAAAAAGCTCGGATGGAAAAGTAAAAACCTGCTACAGCTGAAAAAAAAAAAAACATACCAAGGAGCTACAAACTAAACGAAACAAACTAAAAGTTTATGGACGTGTTTTACAGCACACACATCTAAGAACAGAAGAAATGAAAATTAAAATCCTACTGAAATTTAATTTACATGTACTTACTATTTTTTTTTTTGTTTTAAAGTAAATAACTTTTAAAGTGACTTTTTAAATAGTAAATGATGATAACTCAAAGTAAACCTCAGGGAGTTTTTTTTTTTTTTTAGAAGTTTTATGTATTATGTAAAAAATGACATCATGAAACACCTCCAGTTTATTTATTCTGTGTAATATTATTATTGTTAACAAACATCTTCAGACTAAGAAAAATATTTTTTAAAAAGTTAAAATAAAGAGATTCTGTAATAATAACCACAGCAGGATGAACTAAAGTTCACAGATAAATTCCTGCTGTTTTTTTGCTCCTGAGGCAGCTGTGGGTTAAAGAGTCCAAAGCATTGCAAATCATTTCAGTTAAAAAAAAAAAGAGTAAAACAAACTAACAACAAGGTAAAATTTACTGAAAAAACTGAAAAGTTCTTGGAACTAAAGACTAAATTTAGGAACCTGGTGTGTTTTTCAATTATTTCTAAATTTTGTCAACATTCTGAGATTTTTCTGAGACATCAGCAGAAGTTGGAAAAATGCAGACAGAGATTAAATTATTTTTGTAAAAAAAAATCACCAATTTACTTAAATTCATTTACTGAACTGAAATTATACATTTGAGTTTGAAAAATTGAGTAGAATGCAGGTAAAAGGCAAATTATTTGAAATAAAATTGAAAAAAATTGAAAGAATTTGCAGAGTTTGTATGAGAAGTCATAGGTATTGAGCAGAAATCACATGAAATATGATGATGATGATGATGATGATGATGATTCTATCCACATTCACTGGATATGAGCAATCGTGAGTTCTGATTGGCTACTCTACTACTAGGATATCAGCTCATATACCGTGAGTGGAGAAAAACAAAATGGTGGAGCAAGTTACTGAATCAACCAAGGATGAAATAAAAACTACCTGAAAACAAAGCCCCCCCCACAAAAAAAAACAACAACAACAAAATATGGAATGAAAGTATTTGATGGTAAGAATGTATCTTTTTTTTATTTTTCAAGAATTATTATTATTATCATCACATTTTTCACAAATTGCTCCTGTCATTTCACCGGTTTGTTTACATTCTAAGCAGAAATGATTGCGTTTGACATTTTGTATAAAGTTTTTATTTATCGAATTTACAAAAAAATAAAAATAAAAATGCTCTGTTTCTCAAAATCCAGTGAATGTGGAGAGAATAAAACAGTTATTCCACTCAATCTTGGTGCTACGCGCCTCGTCAGCTATCAGCTCATGTACGACTCGATTTCGTGGAATAACTATTAAACATTACAGTTGTATTCCATATTATATTTCTTAAACAGCAGGGTCTGCTTATTGATTGATTTGGAACCGAGTTTCACTGGTGATGCACTGACTGTTTACGCCCCACCAGTAAACATCACAAGAACGTTTATTTACTCAGAAGTCTGATTCAGTAAAGACAGCGCTTGTCCAGTAATTCAGAACGTCCTCATACTGCACGTCAAGTCCCTGCTCATTTACACTGCTCATCTCCTAAAGTGCAGCCAGGCAGGACAAGAACAAGGAGGCAACAGTGAAATACGACATGCCATTACTCTCAAACATCATTACATTCACGCCACTCTCCATCTCTCTCTGTATGTAAATCTCTCCATCTCTCCATGGAAACTTGTGTTCAGTGCTTAGATTTACAGCAGTTGATTAAAGCAAACACACCAACATCTCTCATCATCACGAAGAGAAGAGGAGAGAAAATATGAGGGGAATAGAAGAGGAGAAAAGAAAAGAAAATGAGGAAGAGAAGAGAAAATAGAGGGGAGAAAATAGGACTGAAGAAAATGAACAATAGAGAAGAATAAGCAAGAGAATAGTAGAGAAGAGAAATGCAGTTCTCCTCCTTCTCTGTGAAAAGCGACTCATTCCCTCGTTCTCTCCAGCTCTTGGTTTCAAAGCCGAGGTCACGGTCTGTGGGCTTGTAAAAGGAATCTGGCTCACATTATGGATCCAATCAGTGTTACAAAACCGAAACCTCAAAAATGAAAGCAGCACTCCAGGGAGAGAGAGAGAGAGAGAGAGAGATGGGGAGAGAGAGAGAGAGACGGCCTTGTCCCAAATGCAGCCTAGTGTTTAAAACTACACTGGAGATGAAGACGCTGGAATGTTGAGAGATGTTCTGCTGTAAGGAATCCTGGCCTTCACTGTAGTTCATCCTCATTATCTCTGAAAAGAAGATGGATCAGTGACGCTCAAATAATCGCAGATTTACAGTTTCTCTTATTCTGTAAATCTAAAGAGACGGGACACAACACTGTGAAGCTGTCAAACACCACAGGGAGGTTAAATAATTTTAATACATTTGTTTTATGAACCAACATGTGTTTCTGATACTAATTGCGCTTCAGGACATTCCCCCCCCACACACACACATACACTACAGGAGGGGTACAGGCAGTGGGTTTGAGCTTCATTAGCAGTATTTATTGAGTGACTGAGGCGAGTTCATTATCCTTGTATAATTGTAGATTTCAGTCAAATATCATGGACAGAAATTCTTCTCCATGTAAAATTCCTGAACTTTGTGGACTTTGAAGGATTTTTCAAGCAGTAATGTTTCTTTCCCCTGAGAACTCCACTGGAGATTCTCCAAACATCTCAGTTTCAAACCTGGCTGAAATAAATCTGCAATCTCTGTGCATCAGGAGTGAGTTCACTGCACAGTCAGGTCACATAACCTCCAGTGGTGAGCCAGGTGAGAGCTACACCTGTCCTTCAGTCAGCAGGTTTAAATGTCCAGGTCCAACAGCACTTAGTCCACAAAATAGCTTGGTTTTTACTACTAAACTGAACTTGCTCGATGTGGTGGTTTCTGAAGAAATGAAGAGATTCTCTGAATATAAAACTGCAAAACACTCCCATTCTGTGACAGCCCCGCCCCCTCCTGTGGTATTTCATGGCCTGTAATTGCATATTGGAAGGTGATCGGCTCTTACATTTTACTACATGATAACACGTGCATGATGAAGTCGGTGCAGTTCTACGCTCTGTCGTTACACATTTCTGTTTCTATTTCTATAACATTTTAGCTTTATTCAATTCAGAGACAATCTGCTGTGACATGCAACTGACTAAACACTGGACCATACTGAAGTCCAATATGATAAAACTAAAGAGTTGAGAAAAAGACAAAGCGTTCATAACTTCATAACATCAAAGGAGAAGAGTGGTATTATCACATTACAACAGATTTCATTTTAAGGTGTGTGTGTGTGTGTGTGTGTGTGTGTGTGTGTGTGTGTGTGTGTGTGTGTGTGTGTTAAACCAGCTGCAGATGGTTTGTTCAGGTCTGGTGTGCTGCAGTCTGGCAGTCATCAATTTCAATATGCAGCGGGGTCCACACACACACACACACACACACACTCCTCTCACCGTGAGGTCCGGGCCTCACACCCACACCACCTCCATATGAGCTGCAGCGGAGACGTTCAGTGTGACGGTGAGATGTGGATTTAAATATCAGCCGTATTGAGTTTAAAATCTTATCAGTGGGTTATTTATGTACGTGTTATTTCCATTTTCCCAGCATCATGTGTTTCATACACTGTGCTACAAGATGAACGTGTGTGTGTGCCTAGCGCACTCGCTGGGCCGTATTAGTGGTTTTGGGATACGGATATTACACGAGGACAGGACACCTCAGAAACTCCGGCCGGCTGTAACCCCCTGAAACCGTCATATGCATGGAGAACATCATCCATGCTGGGATGGATCCACACACAGCTGTAGGATAGTCGAAGTGAAAAGTCATCCTTATGGACAACCGACGTTTCTACGTTCTTTGTGTTCTATAAAAGAGAATCAACTCAGTGAATGAGAGGATCTCAAAAGGATGCGATGATGCTCAGTGGAGAAACATCACTCACTTCAAACGTGGTCTTTCACACTATCATTTCTCTCAGGAAAGCACCATCATGTCTTTTTCTCGTTCTCTTTCTACTTGTCTCTCTTGGCTTCACAATCCTGAGATCCTGTACAATAACATGTTTTATGTTTCTCCATCACCGCTCCCGTATCTGAAGCTGTCCCATGAGATTGCTGTCATTCTATTGGTGGATTTTAGACAAGCATTGTAGCAGCACACACACTGAGAGTTTAATCACGTATTTCTCACACTAACACACACTCTGTCCGTGTTAACAGAGGCACTAATTCAGCCGCTGGTGAGCGTCACACTCTCACGAACACACGACTCCTTTACAGCAAAATCGCTCCGAAAAAAATCTGTCAGGTGGAAAGGTTCATGATCAAAAGTATTTCCTTTTCTCAGTCTGTCTTACTCTCATCTCCCTCCCTCCCTTTCTGTCTTTCTCTCTTCTTCTTCTGTTTCCCTTCCTCAATTTTTTTTACTTGTATCTTTGATCTTTCATTTGGATGAAAATAAGTAAGTCTGCCATGTGGAAAGTTTGATTTATTCTGTATGGACCTTTAAAAAGAAAAATGTTTTCCGCTCTCTATCGTTCTCAGATTCCCTCTCTCCTTTTTTCTCAACTCTCGCTTTTTTTACCACTTTGCTTTATCAAGACATTAAAGAACGACAAGCAGAATAGCGGAAAAGCAAAGTGAAAACCATCTTGTGCTCTCTCTCTTTATTTATCCTATCCTTTCTTTTCTTTTGTTCTACTTTCCACTTTTTATTTTTGTTCGATTCACTTTATCAGTTTGACTTGAGATGAAGAAAAATGAAGAATGTGTGATGCAGAAGAGTGTTTATCTCTTTATCTCCTCCGTTCTCTTCTCTTCTCTTTGAGCTGGTTCTTTCTTTGTTTTTCTCTCTCTTTTGACCAAAAATGTAAGCTTATACAGACAGACAGTAAACCACAAAGAGCACAAAAGTCTTTCCCTCTCTCTAACTTTCTTTATTTTATCTCTCCCTCTCTGTCACTTCTATTAGTCACGTGGGAGGTTTTAAGGTGATGAAGGGAAGGTGACCAAAGTGCAAAAGTGTTTTTCTTCTCTCTCTTCACCTGTTTTCTCTTCTCACCCTCCACCTTTTATTTGCCAGGTTTGATCTGGCGGGTGCTTTGAGGATGATAGACGCCGGTCCATAAACCCAGTGGGGCGGTTCGAACATTAACCAGCGGGCCTCCAGCCAACGCGGCCGCGCTAATGCCTCTGTTCAATCACCTCTTTATAGACATGCACGCTGTTTCACTGTTTCACTGATGGTACTGTTATATAAATGTGAGATAAAAAGCAAAGATCTGCTCACAGCTTGGAATTAAAGCTTGACGTGAAACTAAACTGCTGTTTGCTTTTGCGATCTGAAGCGTCTGTGAGGCTGTAATTAAATCACTCATAATTACTGATTGCTGAGAGCATGTCGGATCTAATCTGTGTGTGAAACGTCTCGGCTCAGCTGTCTTCCTCGTTCACTCAGCAAAGCTTCAAGCTGGAAAATTACAGTGATGAGAAAGAGAGAAGCGTGAGGTTCCACCTGGCTGCTGCTCCTAAACCTGAACTGTGTGTCTAAGAAAAGGAGTGGGGATAAAGAGTATATTCCTCAGACTACTGCTCTGACAGCCATGAGCAGGTCTGATACGCACGCGCCGAGGACATGAGGACATTATTGAGCTGTAATTTCTGATGAATGTGTGCGAGTGTGTTTAATATTCCCCACCGCGCTGCGTTAATGGCCTCTAAGTGAGTTTATTGATCAAGATCCCAAATATCTCATCAGTTAAGTACAGATAATTCATGGACTAGAAGGCGAATTACTACATACTCTAATTAGCATTATAAAATAAATAAATTAATAAATAAAAAATTTGTATGTACATAAATATTAATAAATACATTTTTCTATTTATCTGCTATCTCTCTCTCTCTCTCTCTCTCTCACACACACACACACCTCTCTTCTCTGCCTCTTGTACAAAAAAGTACCGTGCTTTCTTTTCTCTATACAATGAGCAATATTTGCTTTAACAGTCTCTTCTTCTCCCTCTCTCACATTATTTCAGTGCTGTGTGTGTGTGTGTGTGTGTTAGCACTGTGCTCAGAGAAACTCAGTTCAAGAATGTAAGGTCGTACCATCGGCTCATTGACAGCAAGATGGATGCAGTGAGTGACGCTCTTTTGTACCCTGCGTTTTACACACACACACACACACACATCCTTTATAAAAATAAAGTGTCAAGGATACATGGAACAATTCACTCCTCCTGCAAGACAGTTTAAACTCGTCATATTGACATTTCCAGCCCAGGATTGTGTTCGAGGCCATGGACCCGTCTCTCTCTCTCTCTCTCTCTACCCCCATCTCACTGTCAGTCTCTCTCTCTCTATGCATTTCTCCTTCCAGCACTTTGTCTATTTCTATTTCTCTCTTTTTCCCATCTTGTCCTGATAAATTACAGTAAGTTTGTCAGGATAAGCATTGGGTTATGACTCATATTAATGAGTCACAGTAACGGATCCGTTCTCTTTCTATCAGACATGAATATACTGTATAAAATTTAATCAATACATTCTGTATTTTGGGAGCGGAATTAATAACATCAATAATAACAGTAATACTCAGATGTATATTGTGTATGTTGTTCCTGCAGGACTGTATGATCGTGCCAATAAAGAAGCTTTCACATTAATTAAATTTCAGCTCAGTCTTTTGGGGGTTTTTCCCCCCACTATACTCAGAACCAGATTAACAACACCAAACAGATCAAACCGCCAAATAGATCAAACCACCAAATAGATCAAACCCCCGTCCAGTGTGAAAAGGACACCGTTGTCCTGCACACCACATCACAGCACATGCAGGTTCCTGGTCTTTTGTGCGCTTTACTCAGTTCACTGTGCATTCTAATATCACGTCCCTACTAACAGATCAAACCTGTGCATTTAGGTTTAAGGGTATTTTGTAAGTAACACTGCATTAAAGGTCTCATTTTGTTAATTCATTCACATGTTCACACTACGCATGATCTATCCAGGATATAACTTTTAATTCCATGCAGTAAAGGCTACGCTACCTCTGATAAATGAGGATATTGATCTCTTCCTAACATCCTTTCACTGACTGTACCTGTACTGTCTTATACACACACACACGGAACATCACTCACTTCTAATAAAAGAAATAGAAAAAAATTATGTTGTAATAATAATAATAATAATAATAAGTTATGGCGGTGTGGCTTCTTGTAATGGTTCTGGTTTATGGATAGTGAACAGGACGTACACTGAACATCTTCTTTATGGAGGGAAATAAGTTTCACACTTCCAACAAAAATACTTAACAGAAAGAAAAAGAAATAAAAGCTATTTAAAAGAACGTTTTCTAGCTTGCTGTCTTCATATTATATTTATATCATATTTATATCCCTCTTTGTCTTTAAGAACATTCTGGAACTCCAACTGTTCCGGTCTTTACTGTATCGTAATGCTACTGAACCTCTAATGTCGCCTCATAGACAAAGCAGTGGTCCTTAAGATCCACTTATATGCCTTAATGCGTCTCACTCTGTCGCGCTGCGTGTGTGTTGTGTACAGTGTGTGTATTCAGTGGCACTGTTTTATCACTGTTTATAATCAGAATTTAATCACTGACATCATGAGCCTCATGTAAAGGAATTTTTTGTCTGACATTAATGTCCATGTTTATTCTGTAAGGAGTATACAGTAAATAGCACAACAGTGGCTCAGTCACTTTAAAGTGATTTAAATGCACATGAGCTGCACCTACGGTGACTCTCTTCTCCCTGAAAGGTGTGGTTTATGTTCTTAAATCACGTGAGGAAGGTAACACACCTGTGTGACTTTAATAATGCTCTTCTCCTGTGTAAAACACGTGTGCTCCCTACGGCACTGTTTAGATTTAAAAAGCCCGGTTTAAAAAAAAAAAAAAAAAAAAAGCTTATTTAATTGTCAATCATTGCATAATTATTGTTACTGACACAACTCACCGACACACTCGTTGGCCTCTCTGGCGGTCGCGCGCTGCCACGGTCGGTCGTAGTGGAACGGTTTGCACCTGTCGCACTCGGGTCCAGCCGTGTTGTGCTTGCACTCGCACACGAGCTCTCCGGTGCGGTCGCGCACGCAGCGCGAGGCATGCCCGTTGCACTTGCACCGGCCGCCCACCTGCAGGTCCGACACGGCGTAGAAGTGCGCGTCGTCCTCGTCCTCTGCCTCGGTCCTGCGGTCCTCACCGTGCAGGCGGCTGAACGTGATGCGGATGTCCGTGGCAGTGACCCAGTCCTGGAGCACGGGCGAGTTGTCGAAGTCGTGAGCAGACGGCCGGCCGTCCAGCGTGCTGAAGGCCACGAGGCCGCCCGAGACCGGCTGCTGCTGCTGGTGCGTGTCCGTGCACACAGCCTCCTGCTCGTTCTGCTTGGTGATGGCGGCCCGGTTCGGTCTGTTGTAGACTTTCCGGCACTGGCTCGAGTAGTACTGGAACGGAACCCACGTCTTGCCGTAGTCCATCGACTTGAAGATGGCCATCGAGTCCGGACGCAGCGAGCAGAACTGCGCGCTCACGTACGTCACCTCGAACTTCTTACCGAGAGACAGCGTCAGCGTCACGTTCTGTGGGTACCGCATGCCGTTCTCCGACTGCCAGCACGTCAGGTTGTGAGGGTTGTGCAGGTCGGTGAGGTGCGAAGCCGGATGGCGCCTTTTGGGGTCCGACGCGTCACACATACGGCACTCGCGGCCCCTCTCTCCGCCGCCTCTCTCCGTCCCCACGCAGTAGCGACTCGGTGTCTTCTGACCACACGTGCTGGACGCGCGCACTTCACGGCCGAACGCAGCGTTCACGAAGTCCGGGATGCAGCGGCGCGCCTGCCCGTTTTCCTCGTAGCACGGGTCCGGCGGCGACGAGCTCGCGAGCGCTTCCACCGAGGGTCGACAGAGCGCCGTGACCAGCACACCGAGCAACACCGCGGCACAGTCCACGAACATCATCATCTTCCCGGTTACCGTGTGCAGTCCAGACGAACCCGCACAACAGCTGATACACTACACACAGCCCTTACCCAGTCCCTCAGTGTGTGTGTGTGTGTTCAGTGGAGACCGGAGCCGGTAATCCTGCAAGAGGAGGAGACACACACACACTCACTCACACACGGTAAATTTAAAGGGAGTGCGGCTGGATACTAATCGTGTGTGTGTGTGTGTGTGTGTGTAACACCACCCTAAAAAGGACAAGATTTTATAAAACAATCCGCAGACTTTATAATTATTTTGTTTGAACATAAATCGCAGGAAGTGGATTTAACTCGGGTTAGATATCTCGGGATAATATTTCTACCTCAGACGGTGTGAAATCTCTCCCTCTCTCAGGAGCTCAGACTCTTCACCTCTTCTCTCCTGTAGTTACTCATGTCCAAAACGATTCTACAGGTTTTACTCAGTCTGTTAGAGAATGGAAATGCCAGCAATACAATTCATTTTTAATGACTCGTCTGTTACAAAAGGTTTGTGAAATAATATTTTGGTCTTATCTGAAAAAACAAACTAAAAGAGCACTAAAGTGTGTGTGTGGAGATAAGGGCAACATTGTGGAACAGTGTAATGTTCTGTGATCTGAAAACAAGCTTAACATCATTTAAAAATTGTTTTGATATTTAATTGCTTAAACAATGTTTAATGCCTAATCGTGTAGGTTGAATCCTATATGTGCACACACACACGTATCTTGTGCCAGGATCAGACTACATAATATTTTTGTCTTTTATGATGGTTGTGATCTGCAGATTATCGCCATAAATTCTTGCTGTGTCTTCATTGGGAGACTGGTAACACTACACATTTGACCCTGACCCCGAGGAAGGTCAAGCAGTTGTCAGTCAAGGAACACCACATCGCTGCTCTTTGATTATGTCACACTACAAAGCCAGATCATCATTCCTGTTGTCCAGATTCAGGTCCAACGCTGGAAATTTGTGTAGTCTGATCTCGGGATTAGTCAGTCCACCTGCTGGCATGTCTTTGGGAGGTAGGAGGAAACCAGAGAACCCAGAGGAACCTCACGTGGACATGAGGAGAACATGCACAGAAACTCTGCACTAACAGTAACCTGAGTGCAGGAACCATGGAACCAGGAACCCTGGAGCAGAGACTACAATGCTGTATCCATGATAATTAAAGGTAAATGACATGCACCTTCCTGAAGGTACTTAGCCAACTAAACATGTACCCTTGATGGTACCATACTGGTGACAAGGAAAGGTACAGTCTGCTTCCTTTAGAACAAAACCAATTCTGACACCTTTCTGGGGTCCAAACAAAACAGACCAGCATTTTGAATAACTGTGTTCTGTTTACAGTTTTGTTTTAATTTGTGTGAGTGTGATAGAAATATGTGATGAATGTTCTACTTGTGAGCATTATTATTATTATTATTATTATTATTATTATTATTAAGAGTTTAGTTTCAGTAGAAAGCACACTACTGCACTTCTGCTGCCACATCCCGAGCACCACACAGCTGCATTCAAACAAACAACAACATCCACCAGTAACTTCCAGAACCAGTCGGTATTGTTATACAGCAGCCCGGAGTACACACACACACACACACACACACTCGCTCACACGCACACTCACTCACTCACACACTCACTCACTCGCTCACACTCACACACACACTCACTAACTCACACACACTCACTCACACACTCAGACACACACATATGCACACACTTACACTCACTCACACACACTCACTCACACACACACACACACACACTCACTCTCACACACTCACATTCACTCGCTCACTCACACACACACTCACATGCACTCGCTCACTCACACACACACGCGCTCACTCACACGCGCTCACTCACTCACACACACACTCACTCACACACACACACACACACTCACTCACACACTCACTCACTCACACACACACACACACACACACTCACTCACTCACTCACTCTCACACACACACACACACACACTCAATCACAGACACACACTCACTCACTCAATCTCACACACACACACACACACTCACTCAATCTCTCTCACACACTCACTCAATCACAGACACACACTCACTCACTCAATCTCACACACACACACACACACACACACACTCAATCACACACACGCACACTCAATCACAGACACACACTCACTCACTCAATCACACACACGCACACTCAATCACACACACTCACTCACTCAATCACACACACACACGCACACTCAATCACACACACACATGCTCACTCAATCTCACACACACACACTCACTCAATCACAGACACACACTCACTCACTCAATCACACACACGCACACTCAATCACACACACTCAATCACACACACA
>JAOEHJ010000023.1:386481-396575 GCA_025447855.1 Potamarius usumacintae | reverse complement strand
TATATATATATATATTAGAGCTCTTGCTCATTTTTTGATTTTCCTTGTAGATATAACATGTACGTACATGATGATTAAAAATGAGAATTTTAACATTAATAGTACTTTGGTGACCTTACTTACACTGCAAGCTTTAATGCTGTGTGTGTGTTTTCTGAGTCAGAAATGCATCTCTGTGCTCAGATGCTCTGCATTTTATAGATTGTTAACTTAAATTTTTATTTGATGAATGATGTTTCAAAGAGCACTGATAAAAATGTACATTTTGGAGTTCTTTTTTTTTTTTTTTTTTTTTTTTTTCCCTCCCCCCCACATGCACGCCTCCATGAGTTCCTCATGGTATCAAGCTAGGGTTAGTGTTCTTGTTCTTGCGCTACTCATTATTCCGAGTCTTAATTTTACCGAGTCCTTTTCATCAGCCAGGGACTCGCTTGATCATTCAGTGACCTCACACTCTTGCTCACTTCAGCTCGACCAAAGACTCGTTTTAACCGTGTCATAAAATGGCTGCTGTAGATTTTATGCAGCATTAGTTAGTATTATTGAAGCATTAGCACATCTGGCCCTGATGTTTCACAGAGCTGAATCAGGTGGTGTTTATATAGGAGCTGGTAACATGTTTGTAAAATGATGTAGCTCTCTCACTTCTGGGTTTACTCAAAGAAATCGGGGCTGTCCAAAATCTCCTAAAACTGATTTATTATCTCCTCTGATTGATTGTCTATCAGAAGCTGGGAATTAATAATAATAATTTAAAAACCCTTCTTTACTTTAGTCTGTTCTAGTCCTTCCTTTTAGACGTGACTTCAGCCATCTTGAACATTTGGAGGAAAGTGCTATCTGCCCTCTTCCACATACATGAGCTGACAGAACCTGGTGTCTGATTGATGGGAAAGTCAGTATGCCCCTCCCACCCAGAGAGAACAGACAGTTTTGCTGTCTCAGGATTCGAACTTGTGACCTCATGCTGACGGGCTGAACTTTTTTCTGTTGCGTCAGTGAAGTGAAATCGGATTGCTGTTCCTCCTGCAGACGAGTCATTAATGTTCGTTAAGCAGGAAACAGACTTTAAAAGAAGTGTTAAGTGTAACTGACAGTCAGTGCAGTGAGCTGTTGACGCATCTGGATGTGATTTGAGTCATCTGGTGTGTACTGATCTTGGTTTTGTGCCTTCCTGATTTTTGTTTTTTTTGGGGGGGGGTTTGAAGATCTTTCTGTAGAAAAAGCAGCTGTAATGGGTTTGTGTTCACTACATGAGTAGAGAGACCAACTCCAGACGCGATTCATGTCTCGGCTTTCGTCTGCTGCCTTCTGGAGAGAACAAACTGCATTTCAGTTTTAACCAAACTTTTCACTTTACTCACGTTATACCTTACTTATTTATGTACCTGTGTGTGTCGCAGTACTGACTCAACATCGTGTGTGTGTGAGTGCACACTGAGATGCCACTTCACCATCTGTTTGAGACACGCCCTAGTCCATAGCAGCATATTTATCACTGTATTAATTATTAAAGTTGGATTGTGTGTGTACACAGCTGCAGTTTAGTGTCCTGTTGTGTATTTAAACTTGAAACCTGGTGGTTTTTATCTGAAATGATCACATCTCTCAGGTAAAAATGTGTCCAGCAAGTGGAAAGAAAGTGGGAGGACTTATCTTCTGGAACATTCCACATCTCCTTCAGCTGTCATGTTTCAATCAGGCCTTACAGCAGGAGGTGCAGTGCACATAAAATGGTGGCTTTTGGAGTGTCTGACCCTCGTTGTGGGGTACAATGGAGCCTTTGTGCAAGTGTGTGTGTGTGAGGGAGACGTACTGAGGGGAATTTCCTCACACACTCGCTGTGTGTACGTGTTACTACGTCTGCTGGCACAGTGACGAGCATCAAACATGCTGTGATCACCGCACTCTGTTCTTCTACACTGTACAGAGTTTACATGAACGGGGGGAGAAAGTAACATTAACTTCAGTGCATTACACTCTGATTGGGCAGAAGATGCTGATTAATTCTCTCTGACAGTAGTGTAGGTTTATATTAATGCATTTGTCATGGTTTCTATAGTAACTGCTCATTCACAGGGGTGTGTCCAGCAGATAATAAACAGGTTGTAAAATGTGTGTAATCACGGGTGTGCGTTTGTCTCTGGAAGGAGTCTCCAGTGTGAGTGCTGTGTAGTAGTCGGAGGTGAAGCTGGAACTGTTTTCTGATGTCTTCAGGACAGAAGAGTTTACACTGCTGTGGTTTCTTATTAACATGATGAGGGAGAAAAAGTGAGGCTCACTCCTGTTTTTGTATGCTAACTGCTTATTAGCGATCAGGCGGTGTTGGAGTGAAGTGGTGATCTCTGTCCTAGTGACGGTTTTGTGTTTGGGACACAGCCCTGATGTGATCACAGCCCTGATTTTACCAGACTGGTCCGAGATGCCACTGTACGGCCACAACCAGTGTTGGATGTGGTTTGGATTGAACAAGTGCTGCATCTACACACGCACACGCAGGCGCATCTACCTTTGATGGAGTTTCCAAATATTTTCCATGATCCCCATCACTGGCTGTTGACTGCAGTAAGTTTGTAATTATAGTGAGTGTGGAACGCATGTTGAGGAAAGGATCGCTTGCTTAAACGAAAGCATGTGTGTTTTTAGGGGGAACGTGGCTCCCAGTGCGCTGTAGCAAAACCACATACTGAGGGGGAAATACGAAATGAAAGTATAAAAGCGTTGGGGTCAGAAGCTGAAATTTACTGTCTATTTAAAACTCTTTATAAGTTCTGCAGGAGTCGAGACTGTTATGGGAACCGAGGAATAAATAATAAAGGAGAAGTGATGGCAAGTACCGAGAAGTGAGTCACCGATTCCATTTTCAATCCCAATATCAGCAACACCACCCGGTACCTGATGCTAACTAGTAGTTTACGCTAGTTTAGTTAGCTGATGGAAAGGAAGCTAACAGGTGGAGCGTGATGGCTAGTGTTCGAGAGAACTTCTGTTTTAAAAATAAAATAATCCTGGATGAAGCAGCACTGCGCGTGTTCATGTTCTCTCTGGTGTACCATTTTTAAAAGCAATGTCCACCGGACAGCTCAGCACTGAGACAACTCTGGTTTCCATGGCAACCTGTTAACGTTTCAGTGACTTCCTGCTGCTATTCTGGAACTGAGATACAGACTTAAAAAAAACACATGAGCTGTTGGCTTCTCTCTTAAAATTATCTTTCCCGGTCATTGTGAGTGTCTTAAATCTCAGTTAGTTGATGCGTTTACTAATCTGGAACATCCTGAAGATTGCTACCTTAAAGACTTCAGTCAGGCTGCGTGATGAGGAAATCTGATAGTGTTACTACTTAAAAGTGGTCTAGATTAGAACCGAAGTGTGGGGTGGGGGGTTTTTAATTAATTTTTTTTTAAAGGACGCTGGTCTAGTCTGATGCATGACCTTGCTGTGTTGCTCGATACTGCCCCTGCTGTTCACACTGGTACACTGACGCGGGTGAGTGCAGGGTAACTCCAGTGTGTTAATGTTATATCTGCTGAAATGGTACATTCCAGCACTTTAACGCAGTGCAGAAAGAAACAAGAAAAGTGAGTCCTGGCTATTCAATACTGATCATTTAAAAGTGGTGTGTAAAATGAATGCAAAACTGCTCATAATGAGGAAATGAGTAAAACGTCTGACCTTTAAAAGGTCAGGACCTCATGCAGTGTAGGTTTAATGTCTGCTGAAGCTTCATCTTCCATTTATTTTTCTCTCCATTCAGTGGAGGAATGCGAGCGTGTGCGTGTCGTGTCGTCTTTCTTCTCCTGGGCTTTGGAGGTTGTGTTCCTCCACCTGGTCCTAATAAACCCAAACGAACAGTAATGTGTTTCAGCACTTTGTGTCCTTCTGAAGTGACTCCAGGCCTCTCTGCTTTCACCTGGATTGCAGTGAATCTGCGGCGTTTCGAAGGAATTTCCATAGCAGGAGCTCTTTACTCACAACATTCTGAATATGTGCTGAATTTCCTTCAGAATTAAACCTTACTGGTATTTATTACTAACGGTGTTCGTGGTTGATCCTTTGACAAAAGGGAACGAATAAATAAAATGCATAAATGTGTTCACTTGCCTGTCATCAGGTTTAGGTGTCCTTGTGACCTGTTAGAATAAGTGCACATGAACACTAATTTAGGTAGCTAGTTAGCTTGAATGAGTATTGGAATTCCTGAGGAAGACCTTTTTGTTTAGATTATAGCTGTAATTTACAATCTATTAATCCTGATGTAGAATATTGCGCCTGAAGTGTTTTGTTTCATCACTAATCAAACCCAAGAACTTGAACATAATCTGCAGAACTCCTCCAGCCGAGTGCCCCACGCAATAACGTTCTGTTGTTTTGAAAAGTGAGCCAGTCAGATTGCATCCTGAAGCTCGTGACCAGAAAAGTGCACAAAAGTGTATGACCATGTGGATCGCTTGGGTGGAGCCTCCGAGGCTAACATTCGGATGTGTGTTGGTGGTTTCCTGTGACGTGTGTTGTGTTTGTATCTTGTAGTTAATCTCTGGTCAGAGTTCTTGTGTCTGTTGGCTGGTGTGTGTGTGTGTGTGTGTGTGTGTGTGTGTGTGTGTGTGTGTGTGTGTGTCTAATTGGATATAATTAGAGCATTGATGTGATTCTCGTTGCTCTGAAACGTGTTCTGTTTAAATGTACGTGACACACAAACCCTTTATTATAGAACTAGATTAGAGAAGAGTCTCCCCCTCTGGAAACCCTACTGATCCACCAGGCGACTACAAATAAGCAGTGAGCATCCCGGACACGTAATCTGCTTGGGCTGTTGGTTTATGTGTACTGTGCTCTGATTGGTCGATGTGGTAGTGTTATTGTCCCACACCTGCTGTGTAATGCTGCGTCAAAACATTGGGTCCTGCTCCCTCAGCCTGTGATCGGAGATTGGATCTCATCCATTTTCCATTGATTCTATATTCAGCAGTGTTTCCTTCCCTGCTGGGAATCGGAGGAATTCGCCGCAGAGAGACAGCTGCCTGACCTATCCCATGATGCAGCAGTGAGTGAGCGAGCATGACCCAGCAGTTGGTGATGCTGGTTTCTGAGGACCGTGAGTCACACGCTGTATCCTGGGGATCTGAGAGGTGGGTTTTATTCGCGTCTGAGTGTGACGTGAGTCACTCGGCTGATTCTAGCAGACTGACGCTGATTCTGTTTCTGACCCGTGTGTCGTCCGCTCCATCCACCCTTCCCCCACAAGGACAACAGAGCGGCCCATACAAAGGCAAAAGGTCTTCGCTCAGTGAATCTGGAGGAGGAATGACATCACAGTAAACTTCTCAATAATAAATGCTATACATTTAACACAGTAATTTGTTTCTCACTAGTTACAGAGCTGTTGTGATTGTGCCTCGTGCTGTTTCAGCTACATTTATTTTATTACACCATGCTGCTGCTGAGTTCTGGACTCTGATTGGTCGGAAGGTGTTGATTTAATTCTCTCTAACAGCAGCTCTGACGGTAGCGCGGGTTTGCTAACGCACTTGTTCTAATACGTTAGTTTTTATCGTACCGGCTCATTCATGGGGGTGTACAGCAGACGCTCCACTGGTAATAAACAGACTGTAGTGTGCAGTGTGTGGTCACTGATCTGACAGATGTTTCATATTTTATGGAAGGAGTCTCCAGTATCAGAGGTTAAACTGTAACTTAAAGTAGCTTTGAGTTTAAGTGAGACTGATCTTGGACTAGTCGTTCCACTAGGGTTTATTTTGCCGTGTGCGTGTGTGTGCGCGTGTGTGCCTCCCTTTTTTTTTTTTTTTCTCTCCCTCCCCCCAAAAAAAAAGGAAACCCTTTCTGCTCCTCCACAAGATTAACGAGCCACAGCATTCCTCACATACCAAACCACATCGGCAGCAGACGACAGACGGAGAGACTGGAGCTGTGACTCCATTCACACATTCACTGTTAAACATTTATACTGATTTATGGAACAAGAGAAATTTAGATTGGGTTTAATTCTGAATTAAAGATTTGGTTTTTGTTTTCTTTGTTTTTTCTCTCTCTCTCTGTGTGTGTGTGTGTGTGTGTGTGTGTGTGTGTGTGTGTGTGTGTGTGTGTGGTATAAAAGGTCAGAGGTTCTACATCCAGCTGTCTGTAGGAATGTAGCACAGAGCGCGCGTGCACACAGACCTCAAGAAGTTCTTCAGTCTAAATGTTCAACAGGATTTATGATCTGGAATTTGCACCTTTTTGTAAAAATTAAGTAAAATAAATTGAATTGTGTAAAGTGATCGGAAGGTTTGGGGGGGGGACAATTAAATGCAAATGAGCACATTTGCATGTTTTGAAGAGCCTGATGGTTTTGAATATGCAATGTGTCGAACTGGTTATAGGTACATGGGTGTGGTTGTTTATTGGCTCTAAAATCAGTGTAGAGATCTGATCTGAGATCAGTGCAGCATGACTCCTAAAGTAAACGACTACTCACACACCGAGGCCTGAACTTTAGCGGATAAAACTCTCCGTGGAGAGGATTTCCGTGGAGTTTTAATGATTCCTCGTCGTACTGTACGAGCTCCTGTATAGTAAACTGCGTGATGGCGTGCATCTCCGTGTCTACAGTACGATACACAACCAGTGAAGTGACTGTGACTTATTGGAGGGTGATGAGAAGATCCAGGAACAGCAACACCAAACAGATTCCAGTGCACTTTTACCTTAAGTGATCCTCAGACATGGTGCCAACAACCACATCTTTGTTCCACTCAACCACCTCAAATTTTATTTATTTTTTAACTTTGTCAATATAATTCACTGTCTGGGACACTGCCCCCTAGTGCTCAGTCACTCACTCTCGCTCCACTTTAATAACGGTCTTTAAATACTGGAAGTGTGAGAGGGGGGAAAACCCAGTGTGTTAGGAGTCTGAACTGTATGAAGGGGTGATGACGGGATTGGAACACAGCCTGTAAAGTGTGTTGGATTCCTCAGGTGTGTCGATAAGCACCGTGCTCTTGGGTATGATATGAATTACGCTTCGGTGCAGGAATGAATGACGTTATTAGCCTGGTAGGGTTTTTTTTTTTTTTTCTTCTTTTCCTCCCTCTCTGAAGATTCCTGAAACACATGTTCCACATTTGTCCATAAATGGAGTAAGAATGGCGCTGTGATGTCACAATCCGTATGAAACGACATGGAGTTGGTCTCTGCAGGCAGTGGGGAGAGTGGTGATGTTTTAAAGTGTCCTTGATTACATGGTCCTGTTTGAATATCATGTAGAATAATTTCATATAGTACCTTTCAGTTTGTCAATCTTGAGTGCATCACAAAAGTTAAGACAACATATAACGGTAAAGTATATAAATATCCACCTTTTAGTAAAGTTATGTGTAAATGTTCAAGACAAACGGAGCTAAATTTCTTCCAAATTTACAAACACTGATTTTCGTGTGTGCGCGTGCTGATTGCCAGTAAAGTGCATTCCTGATACAGTTCGTTTTTATATCGTGACTCCCACAGGACTCCATAAAAGGTAAAGTACACAGCCAGCTGTGAGCAGGAAATGAGTGATCAGGGTAAAGGCTGAAAAACAGAATTGGAATTTATTTTGCCTCACTTTTATGCCAACGCTAATTTACTGATATAGTAAATATTAGTCAGCAGTAAATCCTCAATCAGCTCTGTTTATGGCTCTGCGCAGACAGAGCAGCCCTCCTCTGCTCGCAAACCGCCATTTCTATCGTCATAACTAAATTAGTTCTATTCATCTCTGCGTGGGCGCACTTTCTTTTTTTCATATTCTTTAATGCTAGTAAAATAAATCAACTGGTTTTCAGAAAATGTTCAGGATGGTTCTCTTGGTCCCTGATCTAGTGAACTGGTGTGAGGATGTTTTTGATCGAGACTCTAAAGCTCTTCTAGAAGTCTCTCTGGATCGGGGTTTTGGCTAAATGCTGCAAATGTCAGTTTAAACTCCACAGTGTGTTCCAGATATAAAGGTTGCAGTAATCCATGTGGATTAAAGGAGCTGAAGTCGATCAGGTCAAAGTTTACATTTGTGGTGTTGTGTGTAAATTTGCACCAGAGTAGGATGTGAACGTTATGTATTTTTCCTGAATTTATGCCATTTTTCTTCAACAAATTTCTTGTGTAAAAGCTCATACAACTTGCACATAAGTCTGTTTGCATCCAGCTTGAGAAATGAAGAGTTTAAAAGACTGAATTAAATAGTTAGCAAAAGGTCACAGTGAAGAGAAGTGTTGATGTGTTTAGATGAATAGTGACCCTTGTTGGAGTTCTGTCTCTGCGAAGTATGGTTTGTGTTGTGGTTTATAGACTGTCTTTAGCGCTCTATTTTCTGATGTTGGTGTACATGATGCTCAGAATCCATTCATGTTATCCTGCAGTTGTTTTAACCCTAATAAAACAGATGCACTGTTGCCCTTGGGGTTCAAGATGTCTCCTTTTTAAAACGTTGAAATGAGAGCGTTCTCTGATGCAGCTTTTTCTCTCCGTAGCTCTGTTTAATGTCAGCGCTTGGCTCGGTGTGTGTCTCTCCATAATCAGCTGAAAGGAAAGTCAAGAATGCGTGCGCCCCCCCCACAAATATCACAGAGTTTAGAGATGGATGAACACCAGGCACCATTCTTCCCAGTGCTGATGTCTGAGAGTAACACATGCTGTTCTTCCTCCATCACTTATCAGATTCCTCCTGCATCTCACTGTAAAGAACTTCAGCCTCATCGCAACACAGCTATGTGTCCTTACGCACTGCATGTGCTCTCTCACATGCGGGGGGTGTGTGTGTGTGTGTGTGTGTAAATGGCTGTGTGTTACACACAGTCCTACAGAAGCAGTGTGTTGTGATTAAAGAGGATATTGTAGTGATGTGTTGTAATAACTTCACCTCTCGAGTGTCAGGAATGTTTAAGCAGCATGATATAATTAGAATATTGCGCACACAGCGCAGGTGGTAAAGGACATTTCTGTTTATCCAAGTGTGTGGCGGGGGGGGGAGCGGATTACTGAGGTGTGCACTTCTGTCAGATTAATCACCATGCTGATTGACACACTGCATTTTCACACAACCGTGTGTGTGTGTGTGTGTGTGTGTGTGTGTGTGTGTGTGTGTGTGTGTGTGTGTGTGTGTGTGTGTGTGTCCTCCCAGCCCTTCACAGGAAGCCTGCACAGGGAGTGAGTGCTGAGTGTGTTCCTGTGTGTGAGGGTCAGTCAGAGGTCTCTGAGGCACAGCTGTAATATCACCATCACACTGATCTCAGATCTAAGCTTGTATAGTTGATGTGATGCTGTGTGATGTTGGAACAGGGGGTGTGTGTGTGTGTGTATTTAGTTGCTCATACAGGAGTTTCTTCATCCTTTAACATTATGCTGTGTACAGCGTTCTCTAAAGTCATCACCTCTAATTCAGAATAAAGGATTAATTGTACTGTATTATACATGTTCACCTCTCTCTCTCTCTCTCTCTCTCTCTCTCTCTCTCTCTCTCTCTCTCTCAGATCGTGAGGACCAGTCCATCCTGTGCACGTAAGTAATCCAGTCAGTGTATTCAGTGACGTCTCCCTTAGATCAGTGGTGTTGTAAAAGATTTGGTTAATTTATTTTTAATTTACTTTTTGGGGGTTTATTTAAATATTGATTTTGCACACTGGTCCTCAGACTGCACTGTGGTGCTCCTGTGAAGATTCTGTTTAGCTTTTATTTCCGGTTGCTGTGTGTGATCTGATCTGATCTGAAGACTGATCTTGAGCGTGTAAGGATGTGAGAATGAACTGGAACGGATTAATATACACTCATGCACGCACACATCTGATTTATTGGTGTAAACTCCAGGCGTTATCAGATTTCTGGGCCTTAATCTGATTTATGATCTCACAGCATGGAGTTTACAAGAAGAGTGCTGCAGGAAAATCAGATAATAATGGGGTTGGGGGGGCTGCTATCAATCAGTGTGTCAGAGCTCTGATATCTGATCTTGGATCAGATACACACTTCACTTAATGTTCTCTGCATTAATTGACCATTTAAAAGTAAATCAGCTGTGAAGACTCCTCACAGCTGATTTATGAAATTAATGGTCAATTAATGCA
>JAOEHJ010000023.1:227693-238095 GCA_025447855.1 Potamarius usumacintae | reverse complement strand
TGTCATGAAATTTAAAATCACCTAATTTTTCTCTTTAAATGATACATTTTCTCAGTTTAAACATTTGATATGTCATCCATGTTCTATTCTGAATAAAATATGGAATTTTGAAACTTCGACATCATTGCATTCAGTTTTTATTTACAATTTGTACTTTGTCCCAACTTTTTTTGGAATCGGGGTTGTGTGTGTGTGTGTGTGTGTGTGTGTGTGTGTATATATATGTATGTATATATATATGTGTGTGTGTGTGTGTGTGTGTGTGTGTACACAGCCCAAAACTTGTTCAAGTTCTTGTTGTTTTTCTATTAAAGCTGTTTGTAATCGTTCTGCGACACAAAAAGAAGAGTTCAGAGAATCACTGAAAGTCCAACATTACCATTACCTTCATGTCCATGATGAGAGTCTGTAAACTTCTGACCTCACCTGTATGTGTAACAGATTAGAATTCTAAAGGTAGATTTAAAGTATCAATATTTAAATATTTTCTACTGAAGCTATTTGACAGTTTTTAGTGCAGTGACATGTTAATGTCTGTTACTGCTTCACTCAGGTCTGAATGATGAGTCATGTGCCATAATTAAATTATTGTACTATTCGTGTGTGTGTGTGTGTGTGTGTGAATCTAATCATGCAGGATTATTAAGCAGACAGTTCAGCTAAGCTAATGTTAATGCGGTTAATGGAGAGTAAATGGTAATGTTGTGAGTTAGCATGATGTGACGTGATTACGTGATGCTAACTGGAACATTAGCTTCCGTTCTGTCCTGATTAGCCGCTGCTTGGTTGTGCTGTTGCTTTAATGGAGACAGAAGCGTCTTTAGTTTAACGCTTGTCTAATCGATTTCCCCTGAATAGCCACATTCAGGACAGCAGTTGGCCTATGTGAGTAAAGTGAATGGGTGTGTGTGTGTGTTATATTCGGAAACCTGCATGCCCTGACCAATGACCAGTGACTGTGTATACGGTGGACAACATGACAGCGGCTGAAAGCAGAAGCCAAACTGACTGTGACGCCCTCTAGTGGCTGCAAGACAAGTTTTAACTGTCATTGTTTTGGGGCGTGGTCCTCTTATCATTAATAAATCCTTATTCATGGATAAATCCTTATTCAGACGGGATTAGTTTCCCATGTGTAATTATTCCCGGAGTATGCTCAGTGATTTTACTCTGAAACTGTTGTGTGATTAATATTTACAGGCTGCCTGCACTCGGTGTCTGGAAAGATTAGTGCGTGTTTTCTCTTCTATAAACGGAGCAGTAGAAATAACTTCAGGTTCTGTTCGTCCCGTCGGATCGGACATGTTGGTAAAGACTGCGTTATATCCTGTAAAGAGGTTTTCCACATTTTCTTCAGGATAAAAATGCTTCAGGAAGCACTCGCTCTTTTCTCTCGTGTCCAAAACCAAAAGTTTGAACACAGAACAGTAAATTACAGACGAGGGGTAAAAGGGCGTGTCAGAGGTTTTAGAGACATTACTGAGTTCTTAGCACAGATACACACTACATACGTATATGTTATGGTCATGTGACCTACTGATGATCAAGCATAGCCTCACCCCTTTCAGTGAGCACTCAGTGTGTACTAATATGAGGTGCGTATAGACACGCCCATCTCTGTGATGTATACACCTCACTAATCCTGTCTGAATCAGTCGGAATTACTACACGTACTGTGCACACACACACACACACACACACACACACACACACACACACACACAAAATCTCATCCTGAGTGTAATGCTGTATGTTATTGCTAAGAGCAACAACTGTAACTCCTTCATGAACTCCTCCCACAACACACTCTGATACCCATGCAGAGTGTGTGTGTGTGTGTGTGTGTGTTATACTTACTGGTTCTGTAGTGTGTTATGTTCATAACATTTTAAAATTAAATTGTTCTATTTGCACCAATCAGGTCACATGATCCATTTATACATGGGCTTTAGAGGGAAGGGGTGGAGTCAGGAGTGTGTGGATGCGTGGGTGGATGTATATGTTTCGGATGAGAGGTGAAACATCTTTAAGAATTGGTTCAGGTATGTGGATGATGCCTGGGTTAAAATCAAAACCCATGAGGTAGAAGCCTTCACAGAGCACATCACTGCAGTGGATATCAACATCAGCTTCACTCAGGAGGACATCAGTGGTAACCTCCGAGTCTTTTTGGCCTACAGCGTGCACATCAAACAAAACAGAAGCCCCACCCCCACCCCCCCACCCCACACACACACACACACACACTCACACAGACAGACCAGTACCTACTGTTTGACTCTCACCACCCACTGGAACACAAATTGGCCTTACATCACACAGCTTAGAACATTCCTACACCAGTAGAGGGAAGAGAGAAAGAGCAAAAGCACATTAAGGAAGCACTTCAGAAGTGTGGGTATCCCAACTGGGCTTTCGTCAAGACCAGGAAAAGAAACATAACGGACAGGGAAGAAAACAGCAACAAACACAAGAACATTTTTGTTCCCTACATTTCTGGACTATCTGAGAAACTCAGGAGGATCTTCTACAAACACAACATCCCTGTACACTTCAGACTCAGTAACACTTTGAGGCAGAAACTGGTCCACCCTGAGGACAGAATACCCAGAGACAAACAGGACAACGTAGTGTACGCAATTCAGTGCAGTGAGGAATGCACAGACCTGTACACTGGGGAAACAAAACAACCGCTTCACAGGCACATGGTTCAACACAGGAGAGCCAGTTCCTCAGGCCAGGACTCTGCAGTCTGTCTTTATCTCAATTACAAAGGACACTCGTTTCAGGACTGCAATGTACGCATTCTAGCCAGAGAAGACTGGTGATTTGAAAGAGGAGTAAAAGAAGCCGTCTTCATCAACCTGGAATGACCATCACTGAACAGAGGAGGTGCTCTGAGACAAAACTTATCAGCCACCTGCAATGCAGTCCTTGGCACACGTCCCAGAAAACTGAATACACATCCAGACCAAGACTCAGCTGACTTCAATGACTCGCATGATGGCAGAAAGAGAGAGAGAGACAACGACCCACAGATCACCCTAACGACCCTTTAGGCTGCTAACACTGTTCACACCCGGCCCCCAGTGACCCCAACACCTACAGGATGAATCAACGACCCATGTGACCTCAACGATTCTCCTTAGGGTTGCTTTTGGTCCAGTAGAGGATAAACACCTGGAACTCCACACTAGTCAGACAGAACTGAAGAAGCCTTTTGGATGAGAGGTGAAACGTCTTCAAGAATTTTGAGCAAGTCCAGTTGCCTTCTTTACCAAACACGGTTTACAGAAGGGTGGTCTGATTAGAGTCCTCATTTTTTCAGGTGCAAATTAGAACTTAGCAGTTAAGGCAATAATGTAGGGTGTGTGTGTTTTGTGTGTTGTATGCGTTGCTTGTGTGTGTGTGTATGTGTGTGTGTAATTAATGTATTAAAGCATTAAAATGAGGACACAGCAGTGTGACACAGTTTACATTCTCAGTGTGTTTTGAGTCTCGGCTCTGTCTCAAATTCACTCTGAGTGAAGTTTCCACTTCCTGAGTTCTCACACTTCCTGTTATTCAGGTCAGTCATGTTGGCTTTTCTACAAGCGCTCTCCTAACTGAAGGGATTAGAACGAAGCCATGGGCAACACACACACACACACACACAATGATCTCATCCTGACTGGAATGCCTTATGTTATCGCTAAGAGCAACAACTCCAACTCCTTGGATTCCTCAGATAATACACTCTGATACCCATGCAGAGTGTGTGTGTGTGTGTGTGTGTGTGTGTGTGTGTGCGATCCAGCTGTCTCCACCAAACCCCTCCTTCAGTGGAAACTCTGAGTTCTGCTGGGTTTGGCTTCCTTCACCCCCCCGAGATATTAATCTTTGGCAGATGCTTTTCTCCACAGTCCCTGTAATATTGTGTAAACAGCTGAAGGCCAAAGGATTAAAGTTTAGAGGTTCGTTCTGTCATGCTTGATTTCTTCAGTGACTGTCTTTAACTAAAAAAAATCCATTTCAAACTGAAGTAAGTTCACAAACAATAAAAATCTGTTTTAGAGTTTTGGGAACGGAATGTTCACAAAAACTCGGACAATTAAACTTAAAGTAAAATCAAACAAATAAATTAAACACACAGCAGGTCAATATGAATATGTATATGAAGTATACATTCATAGCAGGTAACAATTCGCTCCTGTTGGTTTGTACCCTGTGGGTGTGGCCTGTCCAGCTTATGTCATTTGTTGTAGTGAGAAACAACAGTAGCTCTATACAGGATACATACAGCTTCAAAAAGCTAACTAATTAAATACAAATAATGAACTAATCAGTGTGCGTGTGTGATTTGAATGTTGCACGCTTGACTTGACTAGTAGCAAAGTGAGCTAACTTTACTCGCTACATCGACTCACCAGAGGCCAGGGGCGGTGCCAGAGAGTTTCTTTTGCTGGTGCTATGGCGTTGCTCGACTTTTCAGTGAGGGTGTTCTGAAATTTCGGGTTTCCCGTTAATGTGCTGGCCAATGCAGTTTAATTCCCTCTGCCAAGGAAGCTGTGCTTTTAGTTTGTTTGTTTAAACAGGATTCTGCAAAAACTACCCACCCAATTTTCATGAAACTTGGTGGAAAGGTGTAACATGGGCCAGGGAAGAACCCCTTAAATTTTGGAGTGCATCCGACTCACAGGGCGGCCCGATCAATTTAGTTTCTCTTTCACTAACTTTGCAATATTTGGCCTTAGTGGAGGTCTGAGCTCTCCGAGTGGCCTTCTAATTTCTATTGTAACATACGTACACACACACACACACACAATACCTGCTCCATGACAGTTACAGTGCCGTTCTGTGTTAAACACAAGGTGAGCAGCTCACAGGATGTAGATATAAGGTTCACAAGCCAGCCGACATAAACACACCTCTGAATACAACATTTCACACAGTTAAGCCACAGCCAGGGCATGAACACATGCAGCACACACACGGAGGTTTGTACACATTTCAGGCTCAGATTCCGAAATCACAAACTCATGCTGTCAGTCACCAACACCTCGACAGCGACTCAACAGTGTTCAGTTCCTTAATGTTATCTGAATGAACATTACATGGAGAGAACTATAAGGAGTCAGAATTTCTGCCTCAACTGTCAAATATGTTACATTTATAATAATTGGGAACAGAGAAAAAAATCATGATCTTCCCATTCGATATCTTCATCACAAAACAATGCATCTGCTGATTGAGTCTCCACACATGGATGTTTATGAAGTAAAAAAGATCCATTATTATATTGCTAATGCTTCACTAATCCTAAATTACAAAAAAAGTGCTCTTTCTAACAGGACGTGAAATTAAGGTCAAAAGTTCAATGCGTGCTGCTCCCTTTGGCTGAATTAGGTCACCTGCACTGGTTTTATGTTTTTTAGTCTAATAATAATCAGTTTGTTTTATTAATGTGCTTATTTATTTTTCAAATTATAATATCCGCACTTTAAAAATTCTAAATAAACCACAGAAAATCCTTAGGGGTGCAAAAGAGGTGCGATGGATCTCCTGGGGTATCTACAGCACCCCCATGTCCCTCCCTGGTGCCACCAGAGGCACAGCGATCTTTGTTACTTCCTTCAAAGCTTTATTTATCTTCCTCACGTCTCTGCACACAATTAACATAACAGGAGAAGATGAGACCAGGGTTGTAATATTTTTCTTCCATTTTTGTGGGATCTAACTGCAAAGGAAAGAAAGATTGTTTGGATTTGTGACTTTACAGAGTTATACCTACACTGCAAAAAATGATATCTTAGCAAGTGAAAATATCTTGAAAATAATTGAAACGATCTAGCATTTCCTATTAGAAGAATACAAGACACCAATTCTGAGATTATTAAACTTAGTTCTAGATTGCAACCAAGTTATTCTAAGATGTCTTATCAAGTAAAAATATCTGCCCATGCAGCAAGATCATTTCATGAGTATTCAGTAATTTTCTCCTCAAATTCAGTTTTCAATTTTTTGCAGTGTAATTTACATAGACTTAAGGAAATTTCAGTTTAAATGAATAAACTTACAGCTCTGTGTCTGTTATTGACATCAAAACTGAACAAGCTCCTGCTGCTTTGTCATCTCCTACATTTCACTTCACATTTTTATTAAATTCCTCCTCTGCTTTAGCCAGAAGGTAATATCAGAGGGTCATATGTGTGTGTGTGTGTGTGTTCATATTTGTTATAAAACATGATGTGAGTGTGTGTTTGTTTTTGCAGGATGAGAAGGAGATCCCCTCCAGTGTGTTTGTGAAGGATCCAATTTGTGACGCTGAAAACGAATCCCTCTCTCCTGATGCTAATCGCTCACAGGAAGAAGCGGAGCTTTACACCGTCCAGCTTTCCTCAGATGAGGATCTCAATGAAGAGCAGGAGGATGAGGAAGAGTTTGTAGAATTGATGGAGCCTCAAGAGAAATCTCGTGCTGAGAAGATCAAACGCTCCAGTCTGAAGAAGGTGGACAGTCTGAAGAAGGCCTTCTCCCGTGAGAACTTTGAGAAGAAGATGAACAAGATTGTCTCGGTGGAGAAACGTGAGAAGATCAAGAAAAGTCTGAGTCAGAAGAACAAGGGCGGTTCGTTTAAAATCTTCCACATCAAGAAGAATCGAGAAGGAGGTGAGGAACATGCTGAGCATGAGACCTTCAGTGAGATCCATGCTGACCTTGCTCCAGCTCAGGAAGAAGACGTGGAGTCTGAGGAACTGGCCAAGGAGAAGATGGGAGGGGCTAAGGAGAAAGAGGAAATGGAGGAAGTGGAGAAGGAGGAAGTGGAAGTGGAGAAGCAGGAAGTGGAGAAGGAGGAGGTATCATTGGATGATGTTGGTGAGAATGAGCTATCAATCACAGAGGGGCTCAGGGCTGAGTACACACTCTCAGCCACTCTGCCTCAGGAAACTGACCACATATCCCACAATGCACTGCAAGGAGAGGAGGAGGAGCAGAGGGAGAGAGAGGAAGATGATGAAGGTGAAGAAGAGAGCACTGCTGTAGAGAAGAGAGCTTAAAGCTTGTTCATTCTGCTCCTCCTGCTGACCTCAGTGCTGATACACAGGAGATGATGGAATGATGACGTAACGATGATGGAATGATGATGTCATGATGAAAAGAGAGCATCTCCATGATGGGGTGAAATTTCCATTAGTCAACATTTATATTGAGATTAATATAAAGAGGAGAAACCTGAAAGTGTAAACAGTGTTTATCAGAAATGCCTCTGCTGGTGTCTCTAAAATCCAGAAATTTCATATTTAGAGTTTAAAATTTAAACCTTTATTCAAAAGTGAAAGTAAAACATAAAAAATGCTGTCTATAAATCACACTGTTTTTAGATGTGAATTAAAATTCTTTACAAAATACACTACCATATTTGAACACTGCTGTCTAATGTCATTAATCTCTGGTCTATATTTGTGTAACTCTCTGTAATATTAACAAAGCATTTCACTTTAACCTTTATTTTCACTCTTAAAGCTACATTAGAGAAAACTGATGATACCAAAGAAAGTGATGATGATGATGATGATGATGATGATGAATAACTCATAACCATGTTCACTTGCCTTGTTGTCTGAGCACCTCTGTCCAAATGATTCTACAATAAACAAATAAAGATTCTGAACTTTCAGACTGTGTTTATGCTCATTATTTCTGAACTTTGGAGTCGGCAGTGTCCAGGTTTCTTCAGTTTATTGTGTGTAGAAACTCAGCAGCTTCACCACAGAAGACGTCAGAGAGCCAAGTAGGACTCTGTGGAAACTAACACCAGCTTTACACTGTACACATTTCAGCTCGATCCAGCTCTCACAGAGAAAAGTCTCACATCGTAAAAGAATTTCTTGGTGGTGAGTTGCGATCGACACTTTACAGTAAAACGCAGGCTATAACAGAACCGATTTATTGCCACTGTGACCAAAGACTGACGAATTTGGGTCAAATTAAAGTCTCAGAGTGTGCCATAACGCTCGTCTAAAATCCACCAACAGAACGACAGCAAACCCATCACACATCTCCAGATACTATCGCGGCGATGGAGAAATGTAAACGAAACGTGCTAATGGACAGAAGCTCACTGTGAAGATTGTGAGTGTTTATTTTCTTCACGAGTTGATCTCCTGATCACACTGATCGATGACGTGAGCGGAACACAGTTGTGGTCTTTAATTGTAGGTTAATCGCGAGAGGATCTTTATCACGGAGACACACAGTGTGTTAGTGAATATCCAGTCCTGGGTTTATTGGGCTGCACAGACTAAAACAGGGTTTATTAGAATTAGTGAAATAATCCTTACAGAGTGGTTTTATTTATGAGTGAAGGTTTTGCTGTTCATCATTTCAGAGCTTTAGCGCCTCCTGGCGGTCGGTTCGCTTCATTTCGGTTTATTCTCTTCATCTGAACAACAAAATGGCGGACACGAAAAAAAAACATTAGATCTTTTAAAATACGGCATAAGAAAAACCAGACAGGAAAAGATCTTGTCATGTTGTTAAGGTCGGTTTTAGAAAACAGAAACCGCCGGTAAATTTAACAGTAAATTATTTTTAAAGCTTCAGAGCCGCGCTAGTTACTGACTCAGATTATCACTGGGTTTCTGGTTAAATTCAGATTTTATTCTTAATTTAATCTCCCAATCTCTGATAACTAATAAATTATTGCTGCACTGCACACAACCCATTAAAAATGAATAATGAGCGGTTTATCGCCGCGCTGTCACGGTGGCCGAGAGGTTAAGGCGTTGGACTCGAAATCCAATGGGGTTTCCCCGCACAGGTTCGAATCCTGTTCGTGACGACTAGCTTTTAATACAGGGGGGAAAAAATACATATTGGTAGAGGGAGTTATTAGTTGAAAAACTTATGACTCTCAATATTGACCCTGACACAATTAACTGGTACATGAATTTTCTTAAAGATAGAAAACAAAGGCTCGCTTTTCATGGAAATACTTATCAGAGTGTAGCCATAATGTTAGCAAAAAAAAAGTTCCTGTTCTCATGTACATGATAGTAGCTATAAACATTCATTCTTTTCATTCTCCACTTATCATAACGTCTTTATAAACACAGTTTAAATTTTGCATAAACATCTTACAGAAAACATCACCATAACAACGCTGATTTTTAACTCATTTATCTTGAAACAATAACGTATGAGAACAAGCGCATTAATAAAGACCTACACTACTGTCAGAGCCACTGTTCTAGAGAATTAATCAACACCTTCTGATCAATCACAGTCTATGACTCAGCAGCAGTGTGGCGTAAACGAGTCTTTAATGGACACTGGATTAACTTTCCCAGAAAAAGAAAGATGCATTATTAAAGGTATCATCCTATTCCTATTAGGTGTAAACCACAGATCTTAACTTAGTGTTAATAAATAAATAAATAAATAAATAAATAGAAAAATGGACTGACAGTGAAGTCCAGGCTTTACTGATTGTAGATGCGATGGAGAAAATACAGCGTGATTTTGGTGCATCCAAAATATAAAAATCTTCGCTAGCATTTCCTGTTAATGTCACGCTAATAAGCCAGTTTACATCACTTCAGCGTTCCCGCTGGCAGTGTGAATGTAATAGAAAAAAACCTGCTCGAAGTTGTGGAGTTCTTGGTGGAGATCCCCAGGGGGTCGTTCCTCTCAATAAGCCCTGAGGTCTGTGTGATCTGAAAGTTCATGAATGTTTTTTTAATTCTGAGAGAAGTATACAATTTAACACTAATTAATTTAAGTCTGGTTAAATACAAATAAATATCTTTCTGACAGAAACAGACAACACAACATTCAGGGAGGAAAAACAGGGACAGATATTTACAGCAGTCAAGAAATGTTTTGAGAATATGAATGAGAAGTTTGTACTAAATTCATATATTAACATGCTTTACAATTTTAATATTTTTTAATAATTTAATGAAAGAACACCTGTGAAATCCAACCCACTGAATCACCTGCTGGTTAAAATCTATTTATAGCATTTATATACTAAAATTAAGGCAAATAAATAAAAAAATATCTAAACCATAAACACAGTAATATATAATCAATGTAACTCACCTTTATACACAAATTTATTGTGATGAAATTTTACAAAGTCTTCCTGTAGGAGTTTTTTTAGCCTTCATACACAGATTTTCTTCACCAGCTGGAGATTAGCGAACATGAGTGAACATGACAGGATTTCTGGCAGGAATTTTTACTGCTAATGTGAGCTAGCTGGCTAACATTAGTGAATTCAAAAGGATTTTCTCAGAGGAATCTCATCTCACCTCATTATCTCTAGCCGCTTTATCCTGTCTCACAGGGTCGCAGGCAAGCTGGAGCCTATCCCAGCTGACTATGGGCGAAAGGCAGGGTACACCCTGGACAAGTCGCC
>JAOEHJ010000023.1:118581-130088 GCA_025447855.1 Potamarius usumacintae | reverse complement strand
TATCTACTTTTAGGACTTGTGTGAAAATCTGATGATGTTTTAGGTCATATTTATGCAGAAATATAGAAAATTCTAAAAGGTTCACAAACTTTCAAGCACCACTGTCCATAGAAAAAGTAAGAAACAGTCAAGTGTATAGTCAAAATAAACACATTCAGTAAAAATTATAACTATAGAAGTATAAAATATAAAGTAAATATAACTATGTGAACATCAGTAACTGTACAATACCAGCAGATTATCTACAATAAGTTGTAGAGTGTGTTTATATAACAAATTAACAGCAGTGTTTATTGTCCCACTTTAATCCCACCCTTTTTCCTGTTGTAGATTAAGCACCTGGACCTGGACCCTAATCTGTACCGTATTGGTCAGAGTAAGATCTTTTTCAGGACTGGAGTTCTGGCTCAGCTGGAGGAGGAGCGTGACCTCAAGATCACCGTCATTATTATTGCCTTCCAGGCCCAGGCCCGTGGCTTCCTCGCCAGAAAGTGAGGCCCACACCTACACAGCACACATGGTCAGAGTGTTTATAACAGGTATGACTTAGACTGACTCTCTGTGTGTGTGTGTGTGTGTGTGTGTGTGTGTGTGTGTGTGTGTAGGGCATTTGCTAAGCGTCAGCAGCAGCTCACGGCGATGCGAGTGATCCAGAGGAACTGTGCTGCATATCTGAAGCTCAGGAACTGGCAATGGTGGAGACTGTTCACTAAGGTCAGACACCAGAGTGTGTTTGTTAGACCTGAACCAATTTCACTGTTCAAATACTATTTGAATTTTCATAATATTTACACATTTCAAGCCAAACTCCACACTGGAATGTTTAAGACGTGTAAGACTGTCTAAACATGTGTTTAATAAACTGACAAAATGAACTTTAATGTAGAAGTCAGTTTACCTACTGTAGGATAAGCTGTGTGTGTGTGTATTTGCCTGAGCTAAGTGTTTGTGGGTTTACCTGTTACAGGTGAAGCCTCTACTCCAGGTAACACGGCAGGAGGAGGAGCTTAGTGTGAAAGAGGAGGAGCTTCAGAAAGCCAAAGATTCGGCACAGAAGTTTGAGACAGAGCTGAAAGACATTACACTGAAACACACACAGGTGAGGAGCAGAACGCAGCCAGATGTTCAGGTCAGATATTTAGAGACACCTGCCGTGTTCAGGATGGATACAGTTTTAACACAGAGCAACCATGTTAAGTACTGATGATGTACTCACAATGCTGTACTGTGTATATTCTTTATATTATTGATATTTTACGTAGCTGGTGGAGGAGAGGAACGCGCTGCAGGAGCAGCTCCAGGCTGAGACTGAGCTTTATGCTGAGGCAGAGGAGATGCGAGTGCGTTTAGCTGCTAAGAAGCAGGAGCTGGAGGAAATCCTTCATGAAATGGAGGCACGGCTGGAGGAGGAGGAGGAGCGGAGTGCCACTCTGCAGGTCGACAAGAAGAAGATGCAGCAGCAGATCCAGGTGTGTTACACTGATACAGTGATGTGATGATGGGCAGAGAAAACTCATCACACCACATAACGAGCAACTGTGGGGCTGTCCTCCATGTTCCATTTCACTCTGATAGAGAAGTAGTTCTTCCATTAACTACAGCTGGTTTAGCCAGATGTGTTCTGTCATAACAAGCTTCTCTTCTCCTCAACAAGGATAACACCAGAGCAGAACCTGATTACTGCAGGTGTCAGAGTATACGTTTGTCTCATGATCAGAAGTTTGTGTGTGTGTTCTGTGTAAGAGCTGATGGTAATGTTTGGGTATGTTGGCGTCAATGATGATGAACATGAGGAGTGTGTGTTTGTCTATATGGGTGATGGTGATGATGATGGTATATTCAGGAACTGGAGGAACACCTAGAGGAGGAGGAGGATGCACGGCAGAAGCTGCAGCTGGAGAAGGTCACCTGTGAGGGAAAGATCAAGAAACTGGAGGACGACCTGCTGGTGATGGAGGACCAGAACAACAAACTGCTGAAGGTGCAGTGTTTATAATTGTGTCTTATAAATCCTCTGCCTGGATTGAGCCCCCTTGGCCACCATCTGTATGGCTGTATATCTGGACATTTTCACTTACTTTTGTGTGTGCGCGCGCGTGTGTGCGCGCGCGTGTGTGTGCGCGCGTGTGTGCGCGCGCGTGTGTGTGTGCGTGTGTGTGTGTGTGTGTGTGTGTGTGTAGGAGAGGAAGCTGTTAGAGGAGCGTGTTGCTGATTTTAGTACTAATCTGGCTGAAGAAGAGGAGAAATCTAAAAACCTGACCAAGCTCAAGAACAAGCATGAGTCCATGATCTCAGAATTGGAAGGTATGCAGAATTATTAATATTACTACAAATAATAAATAATAATGCTAATGTTAATTTGTGGTGTTCATTGTTGCCCTGCAGTGCGTTTGAAGAAAGAAGAAAAGACACGCCAGGAGCTTGACAAGCTCAAGAGGAAGCTGGAGTCAGAGTCAAATGACTTGCAGGAACAGATTGCAGACCTGCAAGCGCAGATCGCTGAGCTAAAGGCTCAACTCGCTAAGAAGGAGGAGGAGCTACAGGCTGCATTAGCACGGTATACACCCACACCCTACTCCCTGTTCCCTACTCCCTAGATTGCAGTATTCAGAGCACTATGATAATACGTACACAACTCATACACTTTTAGTCTCGGCTATAAGTGAGTCCAAATATTGTGTTATTGTAGTATTAATATGATTTTTATGGTGATTAGAGAAACTGATGTGAGGCGAAGAAGTTTCAAGTTCTAAAATCATTGTGTGTGTCTGCAGGCTGGAGGATGAGACAGCACAGAAGAACAATGCATTGAAGAAGATCCGCGAGCTGGAGGGCATCATCTCAGACCTGCAGGAGGACCTGGACTCAGAACGAGTGGCCCGAAACAAAGCAGAGAAAACCAAGAGAGACCTAGGGGAGGAGCTGGAGGCTCTGAAATCTGAGCTGGAGGACACGCTGGACACCACAGCCACGCAGCAGGAGCTCAGGCTAGTGCAGCATCATCAGCGCTTCATCATAATATCAACATTCTGTAATAAACTGATTGCTTGCTTAACAGGAGGTCCATCAGTATATGACTTACCCAGAATGCGCTGGGGCTGAACCCAGACCAAAGATAGTGACCGTGTTTTGCGAGTCGGATATAACGCAGTTGTACATATTCAATAATTCAGATATAAATAATTATGAGTATTGTAGTAAGCCCTGATGTGGGTGGAGTACTGAAGCACGGCAGGCGGGAGATGATGTTCACACATACTTTATTATCGAGATTGTCGCTTTTCAGCTTCATTCATTCACATGCACACACATTTGTTCTGGTTGGGAGAGCTCTCTTCTCTTCGCTCTCTCCCTCCTTTTGTACCCTCCGCTGTCACTGCAAAAACACACACAACATTAATTGGCAACAGGTGCATTGACTTTGCCACTCATCTTCCCTGACCCCACCCTCCATTCACAAACCAATGCTTGACCACTCCCCCGCTCCCACACACCCCCACTGCCCGACTCAGGCCGGGGAGCCATCCGGCCTGCAGCAGACTAGGGTTAGGGTTAGGTCTGGGTTTCCATGACCCAAGTGGAAACCCAGATACCATACTTCCACCTACCCAATTGCACACTTTTACAGGTTAGCTGTGAGACCCGCATGCCTCAGCAACTCTAGGACGGCCCTAAGTTGTTCAAGGTGCCACAGCCAATTATTGCTATACATGATAATGTCATCGAGGTACGCTGCCGCATAGGCGGCGTGGGGACAGAGGATCTTCTCCATGACAAGAGCAACTCATCAATGCGAGGCATTGGGTACGCATCGAATTTAGACACCGCGTTGACTTTCCTGTAGTCCACACAAAACCGGACTGACCCATTAGTCTTGGGTACCAGGACCACCGGGCTGCTCCAGTCACTGTGTGACTCCTTGATTATGCCCATGTCGAGCATGGCCTTGAGTTCATCCCAAACCACCTTTTTTTTTGTGTTCGGGTAAGCGGTAAGGGCAGCTATGCACCACCACTCCTGGGGACGTTTCAGTGTGGTGTTCTATGAGGTGGGTGTGTCCGGGAAGGGGCGAGAGCACGTCGGAAAATTCCTCTTGCAACTTGGCAACCTCTGTGAGCTGGGCCGGTGAGAGGTGGTCTCCACAAAGGACTGGAGCGGTTTGAGTTGTTGCATTTGTCATTTTTGCCTCCGGCCCCAGCTCCGCCCTCTCCGGAACTACCAACGCCAATGCCACAGGAACCCCCTTGTTCCAACGTTTTCATAGGTTGAGGTGGTATAGTTGCAGTGCCCTGCCCCATCTGTTCGCCTCACCTCATAGTCGACGTCCCCATTTCACCATGTGACCTCAAAAGGCCCTTGCCACTTGGCAACTAATATGGAGCTCGACGTGGGCAATAACACGAGTACTTTGTCTCCCGGAGTGAACTCCCTAAGGCGCGTGCCCCTGTCATACAGCCGGGCTTGATGTTCTTCTGCCTGCCGCAAATTCTCCTGGGTTAAGTGTGTGAAGGTGTGGAGCTCTGCGCGCAGATTGAGAATGTATCGAAATTCATTCTTACTAGTTGAAGGTCCCTTCCCCCAATTTTCCTACAGCACGTCTAAAATGCAGCGCGACTTTCGTCCATACAATAATTCAAATGGGGAAAATCCTGTGGAGGCTTGCAGGACCTCTCATACTGCGAATAACAGGGGCTCGAGCCATTTATCCCAATTATGTGCATCTTCACTTACAAATTTCCGAATTAAAATTTTCAGTGTCTGATTAAAGCGCTCTACTAAACCATCTGTTTGTGGGTGATAGATGCTGGTGTGGATAGGTTTAATCCCCAGCAACTCATACAGTTTGCGCATTGTACATGACCTAAAAGAAGTGCCTTGGTCCGTCAGGATTTTTTTCGGAATCCCGACCCAGGAGATAATACGGAAGAGCGCTTCCGCAATACTGCGTGCAGAGATATTATGGAGAGGCACCGCTTCTGGATATCTCGTTGCATAGTCCACCAGAACTAAAATAAAGCGATATCTTTGTGCTGATCAATCTAATGGCCTGACAAGATCCATACCAATTCTCTCGAAGGGGGTCTCGATTAGAGGGAGCGGGCGTAAAGGCGCTTTTGGAGTGGCCATGGGATTTACTAATTGGCATTCGCAGCACACCACCGACAAACGTCCCCGCGAATCCCTGGCCAATAGAACCAGGCCATTATTCGGGCTAGTGTTTTATCTTGCCCCAAGTGTCTGGCCATGGGATTAAAGTGAGCCACATGGAACACGAGTTCCCTACGGCTCTTAGGGATTAACAATTGTGTTAACTGTTCACCGGTTTGAGTGTTCTACATCACTCGATACAACCTATCCTTAATAATAGTAAAATACAGGAAGACAGGTGCCACATTTGGCTGGAGAGTTTGACCATAGATTACTCTCACTTGGTCAAACGCATGACACAGAGTCTTGTCTCACGACTGCTCTAACAGGAAATCTTCGAGAGAATCCCCGAGAGAGGGAGGAGGGGCAAGCTGCTCCTCACTCCTCACATCGTCCTGACGTGGTGCTGACGTAGACGGCTCTGTGACAGCTTCCACAGTCAATGCCACACTGGGATCTCCCCATGACACATTATTGGAGGACCCACCCCCTACTATATGCTCCATTAATCCTCTGAACCCCGGCCAATCAGTCCCTAAAATCAGCGGGTGGGTAAGACGTGGATTAACCACTGCCTTTAAACTATATTTTTGCCCCCGAAATAGAATGTGGATGGACACTAAGGGATAATGTGAACATCCCTGTGCACACACAAAACTTTCACCACTTGTGCTCTCCCCAGTGCCTCACCTTGCACCAGGCTTTGGTGTATTGAGGTCTGATTACAGCCGGAATCCACCAATGCGTGATACGTATCCCCTTGGACACTTACCGGTATACGATACGCTCCGGCCCGATCGGGGGCGGTCTCTGGCATGTCGGGGATCCGGACCAAAGCTCCCACTTCCATCGTGGGACACTGACCCTGGAGCTCCCTGCAGTGCCAGCATACCGGCCCAGACTTCATCTCTACACCGGCGTTATGGGTGTCACTCAACTAGGGGGGAGATGACACAGACACGGAAGGGGAAGACGGGAGGACACTGTGGGTGCGGCGGGCCAGCTGGGGGGGGGGGCAGCTCCTGTCTCCGCAGTGGAGGAATGGGGTGGGGCCGGGAAGAGGAGGGAGGAGGAGAAGGAGAAAGAAAAAGAGAAGAGGCAACATGTCTGCCCGCCACTCGAACCGCTGCCAGATGATCCTCTGCCAACTCAATGGCTTGATCCAGCGATGCCAGGTGATGACACTGGACCCACTCCACCGTTCCTTCTGGAAGACGCGCGATGAACTGCTCCAGTGTCACCAGATCGATGAGCCCCTTGGCATCGTGGTCGTCCTCCCTCAGCCATTGCTGGCAGGTGTCCCAGAGCTGTTGGCCAAATGCAAATGGCCGGCCGACCTCCTCCAATGTCAGCATCCGAAAGCACTGACGATGTTGTTCCAGGGAGCGGCTGACACACTGTAGGATGGCTTGCTTCAGGTCTGCGTATATGAGCCGGCTGTCGGTGGGGAGCTGCTGCGCGGTGAGTGGCGCCTCGCCACTCAGTAATGGAAGTAGGCATGCCACGCGGTGCTCAACCGGCCACCCCCATGCTTCGGCCACTTGCTCGAAGAGAGCAATGAAGGTTTCTGGGTCATCGTGCGACCCCATCTTCGTGAGGGTCATGTGGGGAGGGTCTGCTGCGGTGGCGGTCGAGGACCCCACCGACGTGAGCAGGTGCCAGAATGCCTGGCGATCTTCCTGCTGGGCCAGCATAAAGCTTCAAAGCGTTGCTCCTGCTCCTTTCGAAGGGCAATCAGCGCTTGATGCTGGTTTTGTTGGGTGGTGGTGAGGGCATGGATGAGGTCCTTGAATGGGAAGGATTCCATGGGTGGTTCCCTTCAGTATCCTGGCTTTCGGCACCACTGTAGTAAGCTCTGATGTGGGTGGAGTACTGAAGCACGGCAGGCGGGAGATGATGTTCACACACACTTTATTTTCGAGATTGTCGCTTTTCAGCTTCATTCATTCACACGCTCACTCACGCACACACATTTGTTCTGGTCAGAAGAGCTCTCTTCTCTTCGCTCTCTCCCTCCTTTTCCATCCTCTGCCATCACTGCAAAAACACACACACAACATTAATTGGCAACAGGTGCATTGACTTTGCCATTCACCTTCCCTGACCCCGCCCTCCATTCACAAACCGCCACTTGGGCACATCCGCACTGCCACAAGTACTTACCTGTTCAGAGCAGGTATTGGTCTCACCTGACAGTGTGGTACTTCCTACAGGGCAAAACGTGAACAGGAAGTGACCCTGCTGAAGAAAGCCATAGAGGAGGAGAGCCGAAACCACGAGGCTCAGGTGCATGAGATGAGACAGAAACACACACAGGCTGTGGAGGAGCTCACAGAACAGCTAGAGCAAGCCAAGAGGGTATGAGACCTGCACTTCACTCATGGTTTATAACCCTTCTCCTTGTTCACTGCCCCCTGCATGAATCCTCTTGGCCATCTTAAGGGCCATCTCCTTACTGTATCAGCTCGATTCTCATAGCTGCTTCTGTATTATAATGTCCTGCTCATGTTACCTTTTGTTGTTTTTGGATTGTGTAGGTGAAGACGAACCTGGAGAAGGCAAAGCAGGCTTTGGAGAAGGAGACGTCGGAGCTAAGTGTGGAGATCCGCTCACTCTCTCAGGCCAAACAGGACGTGGAGCACAAGAGGAAGAAAGTAGAGGGACAATTAGCAGATCTGCAGTCCCGCTTCAATGACAGCGAGAAACAGAAAGCTGAGCTTGGAGACCGAGTGTCCAAGATCACTGTGAGTACAAATGCACACCTGCACCATCCCATCCTTATTACTGGTTTATTATAAACACAGAAAACAGGCCATGATTCCCAGTCTACTGTTTGTAAACATACGAATACCTGTCGAGAGAATCTCCTTCTGAACAGAGTAAAATGGGTTTTTTTTTAAACAGTGTGTAGTTCCTGTAGTAAGGTGTGTGTTTGCAGGTGGAGCTGGAGAGCGTCACCAACCTGCTAAATGAGGCTGAGGGGAAGAATATTAAACTGAATAAGGACGTGGCCAGCCTGAGCTCTCAGCTCCAAGACACACAGGTATACACACACACGCGCGCGCGCGCACACACACACACACACACACACACACACAAAATCTGATTTGTGTGTGTGTGTAGGAGCTGCTGGCTGAAGAGACGCGTCAGAAACTGCAGTTCTCCACTAAACTGCGTCAGATGGAAGATGACAGGAACAACCTACAGGAGCAGCTGGATGAGGAAACCGAGGCCAAGAGGAATGTTGAGAGACACGTCTCCACCCTCAACATCCAGGTCTGATCTTTACCTACACCATCATACCAGAGTATCACACGTCACTCTCTTCTCTAACATTTATAGTGTATGACAAGGCAAAGGCACAGACAGAGACAGGTAACAAGGACAGGGACAGGTAACTCCAACATATGCAGGACAGGTGCAAGGACAGGTGCAGACACATGACAAAAAGCAGAATAAGGATGTACAGCACAGAAACAAGGGTCCAAGAAATCAAAATGCTTTGGATTCAGTGGACTCAGTAAGAAGGGCTGAGCAGCAGAGAAACAGGACATGGCACTAAGGTGAACAGAAAGATGGAGGGAGATGAGAAGAGAGATGAAAAGAGAGAAATCTGTTTATGTGAGTGACCGTCTCACATTGTCTGTGGTGTTCTGTGTTCCAGCTGTCAGACTTTAAGAAGAAGCTGGATGAGGTGTCAGGAAACGTGGAGCTGCTGGAGGAGGGTAAGAAACGTCTGCAGAAAGACCTGGAAGCATCAAACACCCAGCTGGAGGAGAAGTCTGCTGCCTATGAGAAACTGGAGAAGACCAAAAACAGACTGCAGCAGGAGCTGGAGGACATTCTGATGGACCTGGACCACCAGAGACAGCTTGTCTCCAACCTGGAAAAGAAGCAGAAGAAGTTCGACCAGGTGTGTGTGTGTGTGTGTGTGTGTGTGTGTGTGTTACACTAACACACTGGTGATGTTTGATTTTGATGTGTGTTCAGATGCTTGCGGAGGAGAAGAGTGTGTCGTGTAAGTATGCAGATGAGCGGGACCGTGCAGAGGCAGAGGCGCGAGAGAAGGAGACAAAGGCGTTGTCCCTGGCGAAGGCACTGGAGGAGGCACAGGATGCACGTGAGGAGCTCGAGAGAGCCAACAAAGCCTTACGGGGTGAGATGGAGGACCTGATCAGCTCCAAGGATGACGTGGGCAAGAACGTGAGTATCACTGTAGTAACACTGTGTCACCACCAGGGGGCGGGAATTAACCATAAATGCAGTTATAAACAAACACACTCCTCAGGCTTTGCACTTACTGTTACTACAGCATTAACATTATGGTTTGTGGTTTCTCAGGTTCATGAGCTGGAGAAGTCAAAGCGTGGTCTGGAGCAGCAGGTGGAGGAGATGAAGACACAACTAGAGGAGCTGGAGGACGAGCTGCAGGCTGCAGAGGATGCAAAACTACGCCTGGAAGTGAACATGCAAGCCCTTAAAGCGCAGTTCGAGCGAGACCTACAGGGACGAGATGAGCAGGGAGAGGAGAAGAGGAAACAGCTGATAAAACAGGTGGGTGTGTCCATCACCAACACACAAAACTACTTTTAAATAATTTCTTTGCCATAATCGCTGAGTATTAAGAAGTGTTTATAAAAAACTTTCCCACTTATTATGACACCTTAAAATAATATGTATTAAATAAGTTATAACGCACGTTCTGACTGAGGGTGTGGCCGATGCAGGTGCGCGAGCTGGAGACGGAACTGGAGGACGAGCGAAAGCAGAGAGTTGCTATGGCTGCATCCAAAAAGAAGATGGAGGGAGACATAAAAGACCTGGAAGGACAGATAGACACAGCCAATAAAAACAGAGACGAGGCCATCAAACAACTGCGCAAACTACAGGTGAGACTGAGAGAGAGAGAGAGAGAGAGAGAGAGAGAGATTTTAAGGTCTTAAAAAGGTACATAGTCCACTCTGTCAAACACTGTTTCTTGATCCAGTGATACAAGTCCGACATCCAGCTTATATCCCTCCTATACATGCTCTTACACCCGGCTCTCAGGGTCACACGGGAAGAATCTCTGTTCACGTCTATTTTTGAATGTTTTGTTGACTAAACTCTGCTCACACATTATAAACTTTACTAAATTTTATAGTAAACTTTTTATAAACTTCGCATTACTTATAAATAAACTCTGCCCTGCTACTGTCACTATAAATAAACTATGCCCCTAGCACCATTACTATCACTAAAGTGCAAACTAGCCATTAATATTATAATTATTTTAGAAATATGAACAGATTTACACACTAAAATGAAATTAAAAACCATTTTAGCAACTTTCTTACTTCAGTCATCTTGGTGTTTCCATGACGATGAGTCTTTTACAAATGAGTCGTTTCTTTAATTCGGCTCTTGAAATAGACTTCACGAATATACTCTCAGACAGAAATGTTAGGAGTTGGCTCAAAGATCAGAAAAATGACTTTGGTGATTGGACAGTCAAGATATAATGTTTAAAAGTGGTTCTAATTTATTTTAAAAACTGATAATAGTCTTGAGGAAAAGTTTAATATTTCAATATTTAACACTGAGATTTTTTGACATTTAATGAGATTATTTGGGTTACATTTAGCACCGTAAAAGCTTCTAAAAAGTGAAATCAAATTTAAGTTTGTAAATGAGAAATATTCCACTACTACACAAAAACATCCTGCTTGTACTTCGTTATTGTACACCACTGGAGTTACTTCCTGTCAGAATGTGAGTGGATCAGACTATAATTCAGCACTTCCTGGTAGAATGTGATTACAGGTGTGTGACTGTGTGTGTGTGTGTGTGTGTGTGTGTGTGTGTTTGGATGTTTCAGGCTCAGATGAAGGACTTTCAGCGGGAGCTGGATGACACCCGCACTGCTCGAGAGGAAGTTCTCGCCACCGCTAAAGAGAGCGAAAAGAAGGCCAAGAACCTGGAGGCGGAGCTCATGCAGCTTCAGGAGGTCCACACTACACACAACTACACATGCCATTTACACACTACACACAACTACACATGCCATTTACACACTACACACAACTACACATGCCATTTACACACTACACACGCCATTTACACACTACACACACCTACACACACCATTTACACACTACACACACCTACACACACCATTTACACACTACACACACCTACACACACCATTTACACACACCACTTACACACTACACACACCATTTACACAACTACACATGCCATTTACACACTAATAATAATAATAATATAATAATAATTTATTTCTTATATAGCGCTTATACATTGCTGCTCTAAGCGCTTTACAATAAAAAAACTAGTAATAACTATAAATAACTAATTAA
>JAOEHJ010000022.1:76752475-76765362 GCA_025447855.1 Potamarius usumacintae | reverse complement strand
CGCCGGCCACGGGGCTCGAACCTGGACCTTCTTGCTGTGAGGCGACAGCGCTAACCACTACACCACCGTGCCGCCCCAAATGAACACTATTATATGTTTTTAACTCCGTTACACAAGCCGTGCCATGATAGAAAAATAATCCACACCTTCTGTCCAATCAGAATCGTGCATTCAATAGCACAGTGGTACAAACTCATTCATCATTTTTCTGTGCACTGATTTTTTTCTGATCCCCTGGAAAATGTTTTTGATCCTTGGCTATTTTTCACTTGCTAGAGATGGATTAGCTATGTGCACTTTAATTATGTATAACAAGATGTTCCTACTTGTGCCACAGCAAACAAACAAGCCAAAAGAACACAGTGTCTGTGTCTACACGTCTTTCCCTTTCATATCCCGCTGCTTCTTAGAAGTCCTCATGGAAAAGAAGCACACTGGTTCCAGTTAAGAGCTATTTTACAGCCAAGAGAGAGAAAGACAGAGAGAGACGTGTGTGGTGTCACCACAGAACAGTATGAGGCGAGGAAAATGTTATGCTTATCCAGTAAGAGCTGAGATTACAGCTTGACTCTGGGCAAAAGTTCCTTCTTCAATGGAGCTCAGACACAATGAACCTTTGCCCTGTAGGTTCTGATCCGAAGCCAGAATTCAAGCTACATCTAGATGAAGAGCTGATTTACATGCTCAATATTGCTACTATTTCACAAACATCAAACAAAGCTGTTTTACATTTGACTTTTTTAGAAGATAAATTGTCAAAAAAAAAAAAAATGCATGATGCCACCAGACAGGGAAGACAGGGAAGGAGACAAGAACTGAACCTTTCTTGGTTTAATTCAGGAGAGGAAAATCAGGGAATCCAGACTGTGACAAACCTAATATTTTTTTCCCCAAAAGTTCAAATTGCTTTTTGGCATGGACTGACATAATTACTTAAACATTTTCTATAGTTAAAAATAATAATAATAATAATAATAATAATAATAATAATAATAATAATAATAATAATGGAAACAAGCAAAATGCTCAAAGCAGTTTTATTTATCTCTTGCTACATAATGTCAGTGGAAACTTCTCAAGCGCCTTTTTCTTGTTTTTTCTTATTAGGTTTTTTTTTTTTTTTTAAATGATCTGATCCGCTACACAACTAGCCAAGGAATTTGATGGAAATAAATGAAAGATCTTATTGGAAAAAAAAGAAGAGATTTTCAGAGTACAAATAACTCAGGCTTACTCAACATTGGCCTTGTGTACAAAACTGCAACTCTGTCTCCAAATTACAGACAGGCTTCTGGCTTTCCCTTGAATTAGTCATGAATAAATCAATGTGCTATAACATGTTTTCAATTGCAGAGACAGAGGCAGTGTGTGCAGTGCACTAGTCTCTTTGCAGGTGTCTGAAGCTGTGTGAAAAAAAAAAAAAAACAACACATATGGAGGAAGAGGAATGTGCCATAACTCAGGAAGGGCTTTGCTCATATATCACTCATCTACAGACCTTCTTCTTTTTGAGGAGACAGAGGCCATAATGTTTCACCTTGAAGGCTGGATACCAGAGGAAACTGGATGTTGCAGCAAGAACAAAGATGTGGGGAAAAGGGGTGGGGGGAGGGGTGTATAAATTTGTGTGTAAATTGTCCATTGTTTGAAAAAAGAAATAAAAATTTTCCCAAATGTGTATTTTGTAACTAATATCTTGTGATTGTGTTTGTTCCTGTGCGTATTGCACTTCCTGTTCGCTTTCTCTTTCTTTAATTTTCCTCTTGGACTCGCTAAAGCTTTTTGACTTGGTGTCGCTATGTGACAGGTGTCCTCCATGTCCTCATTCCACAGATGCTCAGTGTAAAACCACAGCCAAAGCAGATATAGTTCTGCTGGTGGATGGCTCCTGGAGCATCGGACGTTTGAACTTCAAGACAATTCGGACCTTCATCGCTCGCATGGTGGGCGTCTTTGAGATCGGACCAGACAAGGTCCAGATTGGTGAGGCTCTGGTGCTTTGAGACATTTTTTATAGGTCACAGATTTATGGAAATGACATAACACATTCTGGATGCCAGATGTGAACTGTGATTTGGGGCCCCAAAATGAGTTATTACCTGAATTCGCAGTGTCCTTCGCTTAAATGTGTAAGGACAATATAAAATAAAATGTGAATCTCCTGAATCTTTGCCAGATCTGACATTTCATCTGCATCTTTTCCAGGTCTGGCTCAGTACAGTGGAGACCCCAGGACAGAGTGGAATCTTAATGCTCACCGTACCCGTGAAAGTCTCTTAAATGCCGTGGCCAACCTGCCATATAAAGGCGGAAACACCATGACGGGTATCATGTCTTGATTCACAATATTAAGCCAATGTTTACTGTATAAATCACATACAGTATGTTGCATGATAGTTTTATAAAATGTTCTCAAATATTTTTTTATTAGTTTAATAAGTGCATGTTTCCATCCTGGATAAACATTTGCTTCAATGCTTTTCTTTCCTACTTACCCTCGATTGAACAGGTATGGCTTTGAACTATATCCTGCAGAACAACTTTAAACCAGAACATGGGCTCAGGCCTGACTCTCGCAAGATTGGTGTCCTCATTACTGATGGCAAGTCACAGGACGACATTATCATAAGCTCCCAGAATCTGAAGAACGAAAACATCGAGCTTTACGCTATTGGTGGGTGACCAAGTCCATTATATTGTGTGTTACATTGCTAAAATAAGCTTTTTAACAAAAACTTTACCCTTAAGTTGTTCAATTCCTCTGAGCTGGCAAATTTTCATTGTTTAATAGTACTTGTGTCACATTTGTTACCATAGTCCTTTATTTACATTTTTTGCATGCTAGCCAGCTAGCCGTGTACTATATTTTGTTGTAGTATATTTTGAAGGTCATGAAGGCATTTCTGATTTGGGTATTATTGCATATTCTTAGCCACAGATATTCTTAATGAATATAAAGGTGTACCGATGTTCTTAAAACATTTTGAACAGTTTACAGTTTCATGGGCATTAAAGATGTATTCAGTAACAATTTATGATTTCAAACATGGGCTAGTTTTTAACGCTTACAAGATGTTCAGATGTTCTGTAATGAAATAAGAAGCAAAAACAGACTTTTGGTTTTGGACATATAGGTGTGAAGAATGCTGATGAGAATGAGTTGAGGTCCATTGCCTCTGAACCTGATGAGATTCACATGTACAACGTTAATGACTTCTCCTTCATGCTGGACATTGTCGATGACCTCACCGTAAATCTCTGTAATAGTGTAAAAGGTAAATGCCATAAAAAACTGACCTTTTGACATACAGTTTGAAGCTGAACTGGATTCTAAATGTTACAGACCATTGATTTTGATGCTGCAGGTGTTACGTGAATGTAGATGAGTAAAGGGATAGATTGGAAGTGTAAACTTGATGTGTGTTTGCTAAGGTTAACCCAAGAATGTCCTGGTGTCTGTAGACCAGGCAGGGACAAATGCAAAAAGTCCATTCAAAGGACAACTAATAAGATATTTAAAAAAAAAGTTTCTTAACATACTGGAAACACCAAATGTTTTATTCAGACTTACCAATGGTCATGTGAGTAAAAATGTGTTGTGAAATGAATTAACAATCATGGCCAAATGCTATTAATGGCATAAAAATGTAAAGAACAAAATGAGACATATTACATACAGATTATGATTGAACAATAGGGACAAATTCAATGTGGTTTTGACAGTCAGATTGCACTGGAGTTTCAATATCTGACTACACTCTAGTCATCAAGGAGCTGGGAAGGACCTTCTATTGTAATATTCCAGACTGAATAAACTTGAAGTCGAAGATTGTAAATCAAAGCTGTGCAAGTTGGCTAATGTGAACTTCCAACCATCATAGCTGTTACTGCTCAAGACTTTGTTTTAAAAATACATTTCACTAAAAAAACATAACAATGCCATAACTCTAAAATGGAGGCCAGATATTGAGCTCAGTTCCTCCCAGGAGCATAACAATGATTTACCACACATTGAACAGTTACACTATATCCTCAAACAAACCAGCCCCCAAAACTATTGATATATGAGACACTTCACTTTTTTTTTTTTAGAAAAACTAATATGCCTCAGATAGATTTGTAGCTTGTATATATCCTAGTGTGAGAGTTGTTTTCCATTCCACTTTGCATTTTTTTCCATTGCTCATGAAGGAGGAGGTCCAGGAACTCCCACAGATCTAGAGACATCGGAGGTGACTCAGTACTCCTTCCGTGTCACTTGGATGCCCCCTGATGAACCTGTTGAGAGGTTCCGGATTGAATATGTCCCTGTGGCTGGAGGCAACACTGAAGTGGTGAGACTCCCTGAATGCTTCTGGCATGGTCCTATAGCTTACAAGGAACATTTTAAACAAAAATAAAATTTGGCTGCTTCCAAAGGTCAGTCAACATGCTTGGTGTCTGAAACTTGCCTCTTTATTTGTACTGGAGCTATGAGCTTTATAGCTAGGCAGGAACTGTAGAAACTGCATGTCTAAATTAGCCAAGAACAATTCAAAATACATCCCATGTCTCCAAAATAAAACAGAAGTAGTCTAAATCCAACTGTAGAAATGTTATCAACTGAATCACTTCATACAAATTGGTGTTCAATTTTTGGGCTGCACAGTTACTTGGTGATTGCTGTGATATCAGGTATTATTCTATCCACATTTGCTGGATATGAGCAATCGTGCACTCTGATTGGCTACTCTACTACTAGGCTATCAGCTCATATACCATGAGCTGATAGAGAAAAACAAAATGGCGGAGCGTGTTGCTGAACCAACCGAAGACAAAATAAAAACTCTACTAAAAAACAAAACCCCCCAAAATACAAAAAAGCAACAAAATATGGAATGAAAGTATTTGATGATCAGAACATATATATATTTTTATTTTTCAAGAATTATTATTATCACATTTTTCACAAATTGCTCCTGTCATTTTGCCAGTTTGTTTACATTCTTCATCTTTATGCATTAAAATTTGTTGAATTTTTTTAGACTGGTTCAAAAGCTCGAAGAAGTTTGAAAATTACAGAACTGAAATATCCAAGGAAGAATTAAATAAATGCCTAAAGCTATTCTATACCTCGGCATGACAGCAAGACAGCACGTTCTACAAAAAAACAACATTAAAGTCAATTTGTGCCGCCATCGATAGGTTTTTAAGAAGTCCGCCTAGGTGGAAACTAATTTGTCGGATGTTTTGTATAACGTTTTTATTTATTGTATTTGGAAAAAAAAAAAGAGCTCTGTTTCTTAAAATCCAGTGAATGCGAATAGAATAAAACAGTTATTCCACTCAATCTCCTTGTACATGACTGATAGCCAATACGGTGCTATGCACTCGATTTTGTGGAATAACTGTTAAATGTGCTGAGGAACAAGTGACTCTTTTACAAGATGGAGCTATAATTGATTTTAGTTCTGGAGCATCCTTTTGTATATACAACAGTGTGATACAGGTTCAGAAACAATATAAATGAACCAGAAAGCCTTCCTTCCTTACTACTAGCATTAGCATTGGACCTCCGCTTTGAAACTAATGAAGCAGACTTCAGACATCAAATAATGTCTTGGTTGATTGACAAGCAGGAAATTGTGCAAATATAATTTTTGTTTGAAATAAATTTTACACTCTTTTTTCAGTAATGAACACTACACACACCATCATCAGTCTCATCAGCTGATTCATCATCATCAGTCTGTACTGACAGTTTGCTTTATACTTGTGAAACAGCCAGTTTAGATACATTTGCAGTGCCCGATTTCTCCACAGAATTTTTTTTCCATTCATGTGTCTAGTGTTTTCTATCGGCCTATTAGAGGCATCATAAAATTGAGGTTTTGCGGCCAGGCATGAGTTACATGCAGCATGGTCCTCCAGAACTGATTCCACATTGGTTTGACTTTTTATTGGATTTCTTACAGTGGAAACAACTGCTATTATATAATAAGATCAAATTTATACCACATATAAATCTATCTTATGGGAGGTCTGATTACATGTTACATTCCCACTATTTTTATATGTAGACATCACTTTTTCCTCCAATCATTTTTTAAATATCTCAATATCTTCATATAAGTACAGTGAGGTATGATTTTACTGCAAGCTACTTGTTTGTTTGAAGATATTAGAATTTGGTTTTAAAAGTATATTCAATATCAGAATCAGGATCTTAAACATCTTCCAGTATTTGGGTTTGCTGGTGTACTGAAATATTTTCAAAATTGGGTTGTAATAAAAACCTGATTGGCCTTTGTCCACTATGATCCTGAGCAAATTTCTGTTGTTATTGTTCTGGTATTCTTCTCTTGCATGATCTACAAATGCTAAATAATTATTTGGCAGGTTGATTTATTTTGATTTTTCACAGAGGTATATGGATGGTGAGGAGAACACTTTGGTACTTACCAACCTGACTCCTGACACAGAGTATGCAGTAAGTGTCTTCTCCATTATTGGCGAGGACAGCAGTAAGCCCCTCAAAGGAACAGAAACCACTTGTAAGTTGCACAAATGTTTACCACCTCTGTGCTTATTGTTTTACTCATCCTCCAATTTATCCAACTCATCCTACTTTATTCTACATCCAGGCAATTTTGAGATCACTCCCTCCACTCCAGACCACTCATGCAGATTTTTTTTTTTTGGTTAGGAATGACCACTGTAAAGGTGGACCGTTACTGACCATATATTTGTGGAACTCCTTATTTCTCAGTGAATGAACCTCAGTGTCTGTTTGCTAAAGGAATAATCTAAATGAACTGAAATGCAGTTCTCTACCCTAAATGTAACTGATCAACCAAGGCATATTCTTTGTCACACACATATCAAACAGCATCAAGTAATATTAAACAGACTGACACTTGACATCACCTACTTATACAACACCTACTGCAAACCTTAAGCAGCCATCTGCTTAAATCATCTGCTCAACTATGATACAATACATTGAACAGACTGTCCTCTGTGGCTGTAACACCTAGACCTCACTTTGCTTCCGTAGTGCCCCTGGATGCCGTGATGCGCATGATGGTCTATGACGAAGGTATGACCAGCATGCGAGTGAAATGGGAGCTTGTAGAAGGCGCTAGTGGCTATTTGCTCAAGTACAATGCCATTAACGCCACTGTGCACACTGATGAAAAAGAGGTGAGAACTGGAACACATGCAAGTGCTTACTCAGCCTTTCCATATCCACTTTATAAAGCATGTTGGCAAGGTCCACGCCAGTAGTTCTTCACTTCCAGATGGCAAAATGCAAGAACGCTGTGCTTTTACTGTGCTGTTTAGGCAAGTGTGTACAAAAATCAGACATCTGGGACCCAAGAAGGTAATGGCAAAGATTAGATCATGTTGGGTATGTGACAGCTGTTTCTCCGCTGAAGTCATCGCAGTGATATGATCCAAACAGGATTTGAGCAGATTCTGTGTATTTTTTTTTTACTTTGTTTTCTACAGGGGGCTGTAGGGCTGCCAGAAATAGCCCCCCAAAGTAGGAAGAGTTATTAGGGAATAACCAGCTTTAGTTTTGAATGAGGCATTCAAAAAATGCTGCGGGTCCTCTCTGGTTGCGTTGCCTTCCCTCTAACATCCGGTCTCTTGCTCTCCCTCCCACTTGCAGATGCGAGTTAGGGAAAATGTAAACGATGTCCAGCTGCTGGAGTTGTTTCCTAATACGGCCTATGCTTTATCCCTGTTTGCTCTACATGGGGATGCTGCCAGCGCTCCCCTCATTGACCAGGGAGTCACTTGTATGTTAATTTACATTCATATCATACCAGTTTAGTGTTTTTTGTTTTCTTCCCTGTTGATCCATTTCTAACTCACTCCTGCTTCTCGTTTTTTCATCATGTTGCTGGTCTCTCTCAGTACCCATCCCTCCTTCTGGCAACTTGAAAATCACTGATGTGACCCACAGTTCCATGCATCTGAATTGGGATCCAGCTCCAGGGACAGTCATAAAGTACATCATCACCTACAAGCCTGAAAGTGGAGAGCCAATTGAGGTACTACATCCTCTCTCAGTCTATCCTTTCAAACATGGAATGGGAAAAACAGTCATACAACCATGAGACAGTACTTCCTTTATAGGCAAACCCTTCAGCTTTTTGAAAAGGAACATGTCTGAAACTGAGTCTGATTAAGTATGACACCATCACATTTTATCTCAAGGTTGGAAAAGACTTTATTCCTCTAGCTAAGCTATGTAGATACAGTAATGTGAAGTGTTGGAGAAGATTGCTTGTACATCAGCAGTGAGGAAGGATCCTAGATTTCTGGAGGGGAATTAATAGACAAAAGAGACAGTTTTGATCCTGACTTACATAAGTCATGTATTCTAAACCTCCAGGATATAAAAAGGGCCAACAACACCCAAGCACAACAATTTGTGTATGCTAATGTGTGAACTATGTGAACTAATCTTGAATCCAGACCAAAAGGAACTCCTAAGTCCCCCCAATTCTTGTCTTGAATGCTACAACTGTGGTGACCCAAAGTGGTGTTACAGTCAGATACAATATGGGACCAGTGTTCAACCCTCTTCAATGGCCAAAACTGTCAGTACTGACATGAGGTTGTGTGTTTGAGTTGGACCTGGAGAAGAACCGACTTTGCTGTTAGGCTTGCTATACAAACATTCATTGATATATTGAGGTATACTAAAGCCTAAGGTAGTACAGTGTTTGTATGGTGCAGGACTGTCCAAGTCTTATTTGGAAAAAAATGGTCATTGACAGGTGTGTACCTGGGAGATTAACTAATTTATCAAAAGTTCATCTGTGTGAACCTACATAATATGAAGTGGTCAAGAGGATGGCTATGTGGTCCAGGCAGTTTTTTTTTTTTCCCCAGCATATGCAAAAAGGGTTTTCTTTTTTAATGCCCTTTCTGCCATCTAGTTTCCACTGGTATGTGCCAACCCATACTTAGCCAAATTATATAAGCCCTAAGGATAATTAAGAGACATATTTTGGGACTTCTAATATTCTCCATGTGCTTATTGGCATTTCTGTTATCCACCTTGATGTTTCACTGATAGGCTGAGGTTGGTGGGGACATCAATACTCTGGTTCTCAGTAACCTCCGTTCTCAAACTGAGTATGATGTTACTGTCACTCCTGTATTTGATGTGGGACCAGGAAGCAAAATGACTGGCAGCGCTATCACAGGTGAGATTTTATTTTAATTTGTTCTTTGGGGCAGTGAAAGATTTGTTTCTGATCAAATATCTACCAGGGTATCAGATCACAGATTCGCTCTTGTTTGCTGAAAGAATGGCTGTGAGACATTTCAATAGCTTTGCCATTTCTGCCATTGGAATGTTTCCCATGCATTTTACAACTTCACATTAAAGCATTGTGTTTATGTAGATCTTTCATCAGTCAGCCATTACATGAGGAACATGTATTTACGAATCCCGTCTGATTCACTAGGCTGTTATTTTCACTGTCACACAAAGCCTTTCACAGTAGTCAAAAATGTACCAGGTCATGCGAACTGACTTGTAATATTTGGGGTCAACATTAGAAAACACAATTTAGAGCTTAGATGATGACTAATAGTCTGGGATTTTCCTTCACCTTTTTCTCTTTCCCCACATGCAGATGTGGTGCCAGCTCCAAAGAACTTGAGGTTCTCTGATGTGACACAAACCTCATTTAAAGCCACATGGGAACATGGAGCCCCAGATGTCGCCCTCTACCGTGTTGGGTGGGTTAAGAAAGGGGAGACAGACATCCAACATGTAAGTTAATCCAAATTGCTCCAAAGATCATTCACAAACAAGGTTCAGATTGTGGAATAGAGTAGAATTTAACAGGAAAGAATTCTTGTAGTGCTTTCTGTAACAGATTTAGTCTAAAATTTTCTTAGCACCTTAATCCCCAGTGACCAAACCAAGGGTAACAGTAACAAGGAATCTCCTTGAGATCCAGCTATGGAGAAGGAAATCTTGGTAGGAACCAATGTTCAGAAGGTTACCACAATCGGTATACTGTAGGTAAAGGAGACAAGTTGGCCATAGTCACCAACCAATCATTAAAGAAAGACCAGGAATTGTAGGCCTCAGGATAGCAGGAGTATGATGCGAATTAAACCAGGAGATAGTGAGACTAATTGTCTGGTACACTGTTTTTTAGTGTTTCTAAAACTAAGCTTTGTGTCTCTCTCTCAAGACTATCCTGAGCAACGAGGAAACGTCTCTTGTTCTCACAGACCTAGAGCCAGACACTCTGTATGATTTCATTGTCACAGCCATTTATCCTGATGAGTCTGAGAGCGAAGACTTGATTGGCAGCCAACGTACATGTAAGATATACAAATGCAAATGGATACACAAGTGCAAATACATCTTCGCACACCTCAACTTCAAAATGTCTACCCCACTGATCAAACTGTAATAATTTATTGTTCTCTTAACATCTTTTTCTAGTGTCAAAGATCATTACACCTGGTATGTTGTTTCAAACAAGAAGAAATATTGACATTATAATAATTGTAATGGTAACACCAGTGCTGGTCATGAACGTGCTCATGAAAACACACTTTAGAAAGAATAAGAATTGCATGTGCATTACTGAACCCAGCGCTGCAAATGCTAATAAAAGTGTGAATTGCAGCAAACTTTCCATCAGAATCACCACCCATCTACCAGTCTTGTCCAAGTCATTCTGTCACCCATCATGTTGTCATCAATTCCATTCATTTTCAATGTCATTCACTCTCATTCTTGGTGTCATTATATGTGCATGTGCATACATACGTAACCTGCCCGTCTCAACTGTGTCCATACTGTGGAAAGTGGCTTCATCACCATCACCATGTGCTTCTCCATTTAGCTTCCAGATTTGAGTGTTGTAAGAGTAGTACAAAGTGACTTGGTTAACTTATGCTTCACCTTCTACCAGCTCCCAATGCACCGCCTCAGAACTTGCAAGTATTTAATGCCACTACCACCTCTCTGACTGTGAAGTGGGACCATGCTCCTGGCCCCGTCCAGAACTACAAGATCAACTATCAGCCAGTGGCTGGTGGAAGAACTCTGTCTGTAAGTCTTTCTGCACCCGGTCACCCCTCACTGCAGAGTAGAGATCTTTATAATCACAACCTAATGGGCTGCATTTATCTGACTCAATATGTCCATCAGAATTTTCCAAATTATTAACACAAAATCTGTTTTACAGACTTGTTGAGCCTTATGCTATCAATTACAGTAGGAAACCCCCTAGAAAGTTGGAAACCCTTTTTTATAACCCTCAACAACCTCTGGAACACAACATCATCTCTGTTAAATGTCTTGAGCCATGAGCAACTTGTACTAAAAGCACCACTGGTGTGATTAATCAATTTATCTAAAGGATTGTTAACTGTATCAAATCCCATCAACAATGTTTTTGGCACTTTTTTTTTGTTTGTTTACTGCATTGGGTAAATCTCCAAGTTGGCAAAAGAACATATATTTCTTCCCAAGAATGTAGTTTGATCATAAATTGAAATGAAATTGTTAACAGACACTAGATATTCAGGATAACAGATTCCACTTTTTTTCCCCTCACCACTTGTTCTGTTGTGTTCTAACCCAAACTGAATTAGAAAGCCATTGAATTAGAAGATGTGTCCAAATTTTTGAGATGCACTCTATGGTCTCAGTCTTTATTTTTATTTTTTTAAATCTTGTTTAAGAAGTGGGACCAGACATGATAAAGCATGCAAACAGTGCTTCATAGCCTCCCATATCTCTATAATTCAAACTATTCAATAAATATTGAATAAAGGGGATAAACCTGAAGACAGTGAGCTAAAGTTAATATAAATGTTTTAGTTTTTCTGGTGGGAAATGAGATCTTCCTAGTTCTCCAAAATTTGGGGAGAATCAGGAAATATTTTTCTCCAGTAATTCTCCAAGGCATTAGATTCAGTAAGGCGTGTGTTCTTTTCACATATTGTTATGATGAGGATCTTTGCTGGTCCACATTTTTGTTCTGTGCAAACTCCACAACACTTAAAGAGTTTCTACATTTGCTCAGGTGATCAGAGTTTCTATATATGACGTCTTCCTGACTTTGTAGCGTTGGGAGCTACAACAGCTGCAACAAAGCCTGGCCAGTGTGGGAGTCCACAAGGGCTAGCCTGGAAAACTGACCACAGGGTTAAATAAGATCATAAATACCAAGACAATCCTTGTTGTTGGAAAACATAAACACTTCCCACCATGGCTCTAAAGCAGCTGGAGAAGTTTGTTTCTGACTCATTATTTAATAAATAGTAACGATGTAAACTTTACAATGAGAGGAACGAAACTGTGGGCTATTTGTCTTTTCTCACATCATTAGTTTAATATTTAGATTATGTCACTCTCTCAGGGCTTACTTCTTCACACAGAGGATGTGTTCTTTACAGCATCAGTCTTTGCTCATTGATGGAGATCATTTAAGAACTTGACAGACATTTTGCATAGGCTTTGCACTGATACTATTGGACACTTTTAGAAATAAATGTAAATTTAAGGCTTATGATTTTTGGCAGATTGCAGCACAATATTCTAAAGTAATGAGATGTCATACTTGTAAAAATTAATTATTTAAGTACTGCTAAAATGCATGAATTGATAAAAACATAGTATTGGATTCATAGATTAGATCATAGAATATCTATAGATAATCCTAAAGAGGTTTTATAGAATAGTAGATGAACATGCTTTCAAGGATAAAGACATTAACAGACAAAAAGAAAAAAAAAGTATAACACTCATCATACTTTATGTACCAAGACGTTAATTTACAGTGGTGCTTGAAAGTTTGTGAACCCTTTAGAATTTTCTATATTTCTGCATAAATATGACCTAAAACATCATC
>JAOEHJ010000022.1:76135905-76146095 GCA_025447855.1 Potamarius usumacintae | reverse complement strand
CCCCCGACAACATAGCTCCTGGGATCATTCAAGCACACAAACCCCTCCACCACAATAAGGTGGCAGTTCTAGGAGGGGGAGTTATTTCATGCACATTCATTTTCTATCCTTCTATGTCTGCTTCGTTCTCAGGGAAAAAGCTAATCTGGCAATTACTATAAGCACAGAAAAAAATGAAGTCCTGGCCCATGCTGCATTCGTGGACCATCCCATCGGTGAGCTGGTGGATCAGGCTTCATGGGAGCAGCTACTTCACACCCATTTTAACACCACAACGTTCACAGTAGGCAGAATGATGTATCTTATATGATTCAGTACAAATAACATTTTCTGCAGTGATCTGTTTCATGCTCAAATTATTATTTTTTAACTCTCTGTAGCCTTTAAACACAATCTTCCTGCATCTTTTCGTGGCCCAGTCCGACTTTTCTATTTCCAGCGCTAAAGAGATTATCAGGTAAAAACTGAAAATGTAATACAGTATTTGAGACAACTTTTACATTTCTGACAAACATACAGCATTATTTTGATTTGTTTTGCCTGTCATGCTTTTATGTATTTAGACTCAAATAAGCCAGACTTCTCTATAGTCATCCAGTTAAGGCCGGTTTAAATCTAGTTTGGGGCAGCGAAAATCACATTTCCACCATGGCAATGTCTTCCTGTTTCCATTCAGAGCCTTTGCATTGAATTCTGCAATCAGATAAAGTTAGATTTTACATTGTGAGCTGAAAAAGGGTTTATGCAAAACAGACATGAAGCATGATGTCTCTGTCTTCTTCCTCACAACCAGAACTGTATTCAATGCCATCACAGAGCTGGAATACATCTGCCTTGTCACACCCTGCAGCAGCAGCCTTGGTAAGAAAACCATGCAGTACCTACTCAATATCAAGACATTCTCTGTATTTCACTGCTTTGATCCAATGATGTTTGGATTTAACGCAGTGTGTGGGGTTTCTTTTCAAGGCTTTTTGCAGCCAGGGACTTTGTATTAACGTAAAAAAATAGTTTAAATATGTACAGTAATATTTTGGCTATTAATTAGAGATGGAAGAGCTTTTATTCCTGAACTTTTAACAAACAGAACACTTTCATGTTGGATACAGAGCCTATCCCAGGAACACTGGGCATGAGGTGGGAATACACCATGGATGGAACCCCACACCCAATCATAATCAGGAACAAATTCAAGTAGCCAGCGGTTGGTGTAGTGGTTAGCACTGTCGCTTCACAGCAAGAAGGTTCTAGATTCAAATGTGCCAATCGACAAGGGCCTTTCTGCATGGGGTTTCCATGTTCTCTTCATGCCTTTTGGGTTTCCTCCAGGGACTCTGTTTTCCTCCCACAGTCCAAAGACATGCTGACTAAGTCAACTGGCTACTCTAAATTGCCCATTGGTGTGAATCTGAATGGCTGTCTGTTTCTCTGTGTTATCCCTGCGATAGACTAGCGACCTGTCCAGGGTGAACCCCACCTCTCAGGCAATATCAGCTGGGATTGGCTCCAGCTCACTCGCGACCCATGATGGATAAGCGGTATAGATACTGAATGAATGAATTCCCTACTATTACTTTTATAGTCTTTTAATGTAATTCACATAAACACTTTGCTCAAGTAGTTGCCATGGTGATCACCGATGAAAGCACTGTCAAAGCACCTGATGATACCTGTCTGTAGTTCTGGACCAGCAGAATTTCAGTGCTGAACATGTGGCAGTGTTGCTGGCCAAGACCTGGCTCTTAAAGTGTTGAACAGTTCCAGATTTGGCCAGGTGTGGTTGAAAGTGTTCATAGAATAGAACCAGGAACTTGATGAGTGCAGTGAGACAGAGTCAGTGCTTACACTCAGCTGCATTGTTTTTCTTCAGAGCCAGCTCTGATGGACATTTTTGAGCCCATGCCCTGTGTGACAGAGGAAGTCCAGTGTGGTGCGTTTGTGTGCCACAGACACAACTACTGTCCAAGATTGCATGTGCGCAAAGCCAGGTACTTCCACCTCTCTCTCTCTCTTTCTCTCTGTGATATGCTGTGATGTGATATTCTGTGGTGTGATGTGATGTGATGTGTGGTGGTGTGATGTGTGGTGTGATGTGATGTGTGGTGTGATGTGTGGTGTGATGTGATGTGGTGTGATGCAGGGTAAAAGATCTCATTGACCTCACATACGTCGAGCAGCTGAAGACTGTGAATGATTGCTGGCCTGCGTCTGACATTCTGGCTAAGAAAATTGAGACTGACGATGAGCTGAATCACGTGGCCGTGTTTGAGGTGAATCTTCCATGCCAATAGTATTTCATAAAAAAAGAGAGTGCATTTATATAATGCTATTAAATATGAATTTAAAGTGAACTCAATGTATTTCACACAATATGCAAAAAAACCACACAATAAATAAATAAATAAATAAATAATAATAATAATAATAATTTCCTCAGATAAACATTTACAAAATATTTTAGAAAATTAATATTTCAGTTTTAAGACAGCTCCTGAGTTTCTTCAAACCAAGAAAATCCCGATCATCAGGAGATTTAAACTTAACCAACAATTCAACAGCCTTCAGTGGGCGGGAGCCAAAAGAGCAAAATTGGGCCTGTCAATCACATCAATACTATCCAATCATGGGCATCTGTGAGTTCATATATGCAGAAGAGGGCAGATAGCGCGCTATGAGCAGCAGTTTGAAAAGCTGCGTACCTTCACCTACTGTATCCTTGAGGAAGCACTTGTTAGCTTTTTCCCTTCCTGGTCATTAGCTGTTGCTGGATGAGGACATGCTTGAAAAACATCAAAAGAAATTATAATTAAGAAATAAAGAAGTGCGCATGACATAACAGGTGCAGTGATAATAATGTAGTCCATGCTGTGGTGGTGGTGGTGTGAAACTTATAACGATTACGACGTTTAATTTATTAGCAAATCACACATCCCACTTTTAATGGCTTAAAGTTCATGTTGTGGAAGATGTGAGAGATAAGTTCATTCACATGCTGCGAAATGTTCCAAAAGCACCGTGACTGTTCCAAAGCGCTGACACCTGAGAATCCTTCCAAAAATGTTAAATCAATGTTTTCTAACTTCACCATGTGAACAATGATTCATTTTCTTTGTGAAACACCACCACCACTTTTTAGAAAATCTATTTATTATTCAGCTTACATTATGTGTTTTTTTTTAATTACTTCATATGAACTGTATGCAGTCAGGGTGTGACCAGACGTTCCTTTTAGAAACGTCCATGGAATTAAAACCCTTGCTGGAGATTTGAATTGCACAGCAGTAGGTGCACTCGGGGCTGCAGATGCTTTTGCTTAAAATCTACATGAATGTGTGTGTGTGTGTGTGTGGGGGGGCGCTTCCCTCAGGAACACCACGATGTCCCCCTTCTTTCATACTGACATGTGTTCATAGCAGCATATGGCAGATGAGAGTGAACGGCCAGCCAAGACATGCTCGCACTCAGCACACTGAGGCCAGACATCTGTAGCATTTCTGCAGTTTTGTGTTTGCACATCGTCTGTCTCTCTCTCTCTCTCTCTCTCTCTCTCTCTCTCTACACAGCAATCTGCTCCACATCGCCTAGCACTGTTATGGAAGTGACACTCCAGAGAATGTCATAAATGATTCACGGGGCTTTTTTGTTGTTTTTCCACACCAAGGCTTTTCAAAGATTTTATTTAATAGATTTTTTTATTCCCCTTCCAAATGCACAGACCATACAGTTCCTCTTTTTATGAGACGATCATCATTAAAAGTAAAAAAATAAAATTCAAAATAAGCCTAACGTTTGACAGAGGAATGTAATTGTTTGTCCCTATTAAAGTTTTATTTACTTTATTTTAATTTTTTTTACAACAAATGTATGTTTTTATGTTAAGAAAAAAGAAAAATAATTAAAAAGAAAGAAAAAGGGAAAATTACCATCAGTTGGTCAGCAGTTAATGCCACAAACAAACAAATATCTAAATAAAGGAAGGAAAGAAGTATAAAGCTCATGAGGCAGAATGAGGAAAATTAGCCAGAATAAAGTGTTAGAAAGAAAGAAAGAAAGAAAAGTACACTTTTGTGTGTGTGTGTGTGTGTGTGTGTGTTCAGAATGACAGTTTTGCCATTGGCTTCATCATTGTCTCTGGAAACGTTGACCTGCTGAAGCTGAATGAAGAATACGAGCTCGGGCCTTTCGACGGACTGAGAAAGAGGAAAACAGAGAAGCGAAGTGAGGATTTGGACGACTCACAGCAGGCTGAGTCCACAGACAACATCACTGATCCTCAGCAACCCGACGCAGAGTCTGAGGTCGTAGAGGTGAGTCACACTGGAGTCACAGTTCAACTTAGATTGTTATTGGTGTTATTCAGAACTCAGAACCGAGCCAGAACTTCACTATTAAATCACATTTTTCACTACAATTCTTCACTAACAATCTTACAGAACCCTAATGCAGGTTAGCACACATTTCACAGGCATGTCCATGACTGAGGTTTACATTTATATTTTATCCACAGCAAGTTATAGCTAAGGCAGAATCCAGTCCAAATATCCCCCTTTTTTGACCAACAGGGAATGGGTTCTTGAACCGGTTCCATTCGGGATTCTTTGAACCTTGGTGTTAGCTAGTGAACCGGCCCATGTTTTAACCACTTTTGAACAGAACCATTGTAATCAAGGATGCGTCATGAACGCAGGGCGTTGCACAATTCACAACGGGATTAAACAGTAGGCACAAGATGGCAGAGCACATTGAGTCTCTCCGAGCTTTTGTTCTGTTATTGCAAATATTTATTTTTACTCCACTGCACTCTGCTTCCTCTCCAAACTAATGACACGCCCACTGATGTCATCATGGTTGACATTGGAAAAACCAGCTATATTTTGGGTCCAGCCGGGAACCAACTTTTCAGATTCCGAACCAATTTATTTTTGGTCAAAATGCTCCGACTGGTTCAAATTTTTTTGCGTGAACCAGAACGGAACCCATTCCCTGTTGGTCGGAATGGGTAACCAAGAGCTCAGCAGCTCAACTGTGGCTCTTGAGCAGTCATGGGATTTGAACTCACAACCTTCCGCTCCTTACTGTACAACCTTAACTAAACAGTAAACTCTCTTGATAGTGACAGTTTAGTGTTTCTGAAAATCTTAAAGAATCTTTTTTCAAAGCACATTTTCCATTCTTTTGCTTTAACTGACCAAATATTTCCAAGGATGTCAGTTGGTGATCACAACTAACACACAAACTTGGCTTCACTTTGATCAGCTCAATAAAAGACATTACTGGTCCATTTTAAGTCCATCCTGGTCTGATCTGTGCTTGTCCAACTTGATTGGATCACTAAAAAAATCTATCTATGCTATCTTCTTCACCACTGCAGATACCATCTTTAAAACCTATTTACGATCAGGCCAATATGGTAGGTCTGTGAGGAACCATTTATGAATCCACCCCCCCAGGGACAGAGCTATTGATCCAAAAAAAAAAAAAAATCAAGAAAGTTTGGGGCAAAACTGGAGTTATCTATCTAGAACATATTTCAACACCTCAATTTTCAGAAACCATAAAATGTTTCATGATAATAATGAGGAAATTCTGACACAGTGAACGCCAGGCTTTAAATAAGTTTGGGACCAAAAGGTCACCAGTTTGATTCCCTGGACCAGCAGGAATGGCTGAAGTGCCCTGGAGCAGGGCCCCTAACCCCCACCTGCTCCCCAGGCTCCTCTGGGTGTGTTGTACGTCGTTCTGGATAAAAGCGTCTGCTAAATGCCTGTAATGTCATGTCCTGTAAAAAGAGAAACATAATTCAGTTCAGGAAAGCGTCGAGTTTTCAGAAGTATAGATATCAAAATGTCACCATGTGAAGAAGGGTTTTCCCAGGATGGCACACTATTGAATAACACCTTAGTAACAACTACAGCTGCCACAAGAAAAAGAGCAGGAAGCAGAAATAAAAACAGAATTTGACCACAAAAGCCCATGTTTAGTGCAATTATCCGTAAGCAGAAACCATCATAATTGCACCACTTGCTTCTGAAATTATTTCTGGTTACTGATTGAAAAACTCGCAGATCTGAAAGCAAAACATCTTCATAAATTCAACATTAAATTCACAGTGTTCTTTCACGTGTTTAATTTCACTGGGGACAAAATTCACCCCTGACCTGTACTATAAAATCCAGGATAATCTGCTACTCAACTGTCTTATAACTTTGGCCTGTGACCAGACGTTTGTTGGTTTGAGTCCCAGGACTTGCAGAGTTAGATGAAAGAAATACACTGAACACATACCAGTGCTACTGGAAAGCCAATCTACAGCTGGTCCTTGAGCAAGACCCTTAAACCCTAAATGATGCAGGGGCACCCAAGAGGTCTGTGTTCAGAGCGTGCACATTCATTCCTTCATGTGTCAGAAGAAACATCAGGATATGTGACAGCGACAGCAGCAGTTCCTATACAGCCATACAACTGTCACTAACACTTTTATTTTAAATTACTGCCATTTTGTGTGCTTTTCAATCAGGAAGAGCCCATTAAAGCTCCTACAGCAGAGAGCTTAGGAGACAGTGTGGCCTCCGAAGCAGAAGATAATACTTTCTTGATCCAAATACAAATTGATAAGAAGTTTGAAACGAGGTAAGTTCAACTGCATATTACTCATCACTCTACCAAATTAAACTTTGCTAAGCTAAATCTGTTATTAACTAACTTTAACTGTTTGGAGAAAGAGTCTGTACAGTAGAGACGAGAGTCGAAGCCATGTACACCTACTCATTTCGTAGGCCCACCCCCTTCTCCCAGTACCAAGGTCCTGTACGTTGCCAAGGCTGTCAATTACTTCATTCCCAAGTGTATCCATGCCTTCTTATGATATAGTAGAATAACATTTTAAAAACTAATTTTTGAGGGAAAATAAAAAAATGTTCGGAGATCAGCAAAAGGAATTAGACACTGTAGTTGGAAAGACACTTTAGATGAGAAAAGTGACATGAAAAACAGATTATTTTGCCACTGAAACACATGGGGTTGGGCCGTGCTACACGTACTGTAGGGGCACAAGACCTGTGGTTGCTTCACTTTTTCGAGACGTTACGCTCTCCATGCTTTTCATCATCACTGGCTGGAGCTGTTGCTTTGTGTTTGATCGTGAAGATTTCTAACATGACGTCACCTTCTTCTGAAGGAGATCTTTAAGAATAATTTCAGCAGGTGATTACAGGGTTGGCAAAGGCACGACCAGTTTTTAGATGTCTGAAATATTAACAATGCAATTAAGAATTATTTTATATGACAGCACTGTTTAATTTGTGATTCTGATTGGTCAGAAGGTTTTGGCACAGCTCTGACTGGAATGCACTGGTTTAAATGCTGTATATTGTTGTTTCTATAGTAGCGACAAATTCACATGGACATGTATAGCAGGTTGTCCACATACTTTAAACCTAATAACAAGTGGATAAAAAAAAAAGCAAGTAATTGTTGAGATGATGAAGTTTTCTCTGAGAATATGTTTATTCAGCATTTTTAGAAGGAGTCTCCAGTGTCAGTGCTTTGAAACAGTCTAAGGTAAAACTGTGAAGTGTCCAACGTTAGAAATGACATATTTTTACTTTGCCATTTCTGGTTAACATGACAAGCTGCATTAGGAGGTTATGTTTTTGGTGCGGTGTGTTTGTTTGTCTGTTGGATTGTTTAACAAGCTTGTGAAAAATCTACTGACCCAATTTCCATGAATCTTGGTGGAAGGGTGTAGCATGAGCCAGAGAAGAACACAATAAATTTTGGAGTGGATCTGGGTCACGGGGTGGATCCACGAATTTAATTTCACTTTTGCAAACTTTAAGAGATCCGGGGATTTGGCCTTGGCGGAAGTCTGTGTTCAATAATGCCATACATCTTAAAATCCAGTAGATGGGAGTAAAGTTCAATCGGAACAAAACATAATCAATGTAGAAATACGAGGGCACCATATCTTCCACATTCACATCTACCAGTAATCCTCTGAGATACACATGCTGGCACATAATACAAATGGTTTTGGAAATGTATCCAGACATATAAAGTTGGTGCAGTTGCAGATTTGCATGTCATAGAAGTGTCAACTATTGCCTTTGGTGGAGGTCTGTGTTTTTTGAGTGACCGTCTCGTTTCTTATTATTTCATCTTATTTTGCGGGTAGGTGGGGAGGCAAGAGATGCTGCTTATTGCTGTGATAAGTGATAACAGGACCTAACTTCTTCCTTTGATCTTCCAAAGCATTAAATATACCGACAAAAGGAGAAAAAGTAGGATGTGTTCTTCTGTAATGAATAAAAAATGTTAAATGTTGGCAAATTGCTGTGGTATAAGAGGAATTAAAGACTTTGTGACGTGCTGTTATGGAAACCAGTTTGCCATTAATTGTTATTTTTCCATAAGCATGTCTTGTGTTTTCATCTTTCCTTTATGCCCCTGTAGTGTATTTTAATCTATTTTATTAGCAGTATCAACAGTAGTAATGAAAAGTGAAGGAACGAAGCAGCCACTGAGATTAGAGTTTTGGTTCAGATTTACAAGTAACAGTCTTTTGAACACCTTTATTCCATGAGCGTCAATATCACCTGAACATCATCCACAGAATAACCAACCCAAGCACATAAAATTGAATGTAAGGAAAATAGAATAATTTTAGTATGACTACAAAATAAAGTAGGTCAGTGTGGCCTGAACCGAGCATAAGGTGTAGGGAGTATTTCCCCTGGTGATGGTGTGTATGTGGATGGAAACTTTCCTCCCTTTGGCTCTGCTCCAGTGGCTTTTGCTTAAGATCTGTTGTGGTGTAAACGGGGGGTGTCTGATTGCTCGTTGGCTCCTGCTGGGCACAGCTTTTTGCCGCTTTACTCCCCAGCTGTTGCAGAATATGGAGTCCACTTGCTCCCCGCTGAGAGTGAGCATGTAATTAATGAGCCGAATGCTTAAAGTGACAGCGAGGCGAGAGGAGAAGGTTTGGACACACAGATTAGCTGGCCACAGACGCCGTAGTTAGCGTCCAACATGGCAAATTTTCACTCTGCTCTCAACAAAGAGACGCTATGCAATATGACTTTCCACTCTTTTTTCCCCTCATGGTTTTATATTATTCATTCCCTCACAGGGCTGTGGATTGCTTGCCTTACGTTTTTCAACTTTTCCCGGTGAGTACACACTTCCCAAGCAGTAAAATGTGCTCCTACATAATGTAAAAGATGATCAGCCAAGATTATTTTTGGGGTTTTGTAGAACAAAGTGCAACAGTACCACCAATATTCATCAGAAAAATTCACAGAAGAAGCAATACTGGGGCTGATTTCTTTCTAGCCCAGACTGTAGAGTCATGCAGCCTGTCAGTGAGAGTCGTGTCAGGTGTTTACACAGTGAAATGCCCCATAGATTTGATCTCCACATTTCACTGACACATGATCAGGGATAAGTGAGAAGGCATACATGAACCACAGTCATGGATGGAATAAGCTGCACAAATTCCTCAAAGACACACACACACACACACACACTCTCTCTCTCTCTCTGGCTGAACTAACAGAGGCATCACAAACTGTTGCATTTGTCATTTCCTATTGTGTAAATGCTTATATTAAAAACAGAAATGTGGATTAATTGTCCTTCAATTACTGTGAAGTTAAATGTTTAATATGCCTTAAAGACTGGATAAATAGATATAGCTGTTTTATGGGATGTTTGTTTGATCTGGGGAATCAGGAGCGGGATTTCTGCATCATATTTATGAATACGCTGGATCCAGATACCCATCTACTCCAGTCCTTCGTCAGAGCCATGCCACGTAACTGCGGACACCGTGATCTTTACGTCCTCCACCGTTCAGGCCTTCTCAAGTAAACATCCACAATTATTCTTCCAATAAATTAAGGAGTCCTGTGCTAAAGTCTTAGGCACCCTGGTTTTTTTTTTTTTAAATTTCATGCAAACTTTGTTATAGATTTTCTATTTTATGACTTTTACATTATCAAGTCAGTACAATAACATTTTAGAATCCAAATGTTCAGGTTTTTTTTTTTTTTTTTTTTTCCCCGGCACAAAATTAAATGTTACAGAAAAAAAAAAACTTTGTATCTGAGCAGCATGTTCCATAAGAGAGCACTTTTCAGATGAAAAAAGAAACCATAATGAAGGCTGCTGGGTTTTGGTGTAAAATGAAGAAG
>JAOEHJ010000022.1:75140302-75153444 GCA_025447855.1 Potamarius usumacintae | reverse complement strand
CCCCCCCCCCCCCCCCCCCCCCCAATATCTTATTCTTTTTTATATTTGTATATGTAAATACTTAATTTAATTTATTGAGAAGTTTTCTCTATTTTCTATTCTCTGTTTATCTGTAATTATGCTGCTGGAATCTTAATTTCCCTGAGGGAACTCGCCCAAAGGGATCAGTAAAGTTCCATCTAATCTAATCTAATCTAACAGCCACGCCGCTCACCGTCCGTCACCGAGATCAGTTTTCCCATTCTGTGGTCGGAAGTCAACATGAACCGAAGCTCTTGTTGGCTCTCCGCGATTCAGCAGATGTACATTTGGTCCAATTAAAGTCCAGCAGTCGTCCCTGATTGGTTGATGCATATTTATATCAGAATATAACAACAGACATTTAGTTTTCACACATCAGCCACCTTATAATAATAATAATAATAATAATAATAATATAGCATTTTTATAGCGCCATATACCTTGGGTATGTTCTGACGGTCAGTGCACTCCTGTCATCAGAATGAATTATACGAGTTTAGAAATGTCCTTCTGAGAGCTCCATTTAATGTGGGTCAAATTTTTATTTTCCGTGCTGTTAAAGCAGGACTTCAGAGACTGGCGGTGCAGACGTCCTCCTTTTTCTTCTGTGCTGACGTACAACCTTTAACGGCTTATAAAACATTTACAAGCTTCTGTACGCCGTTACCGTGTAAGGTTTGTTCTGCTTTCCTGCACAGAGTAAGAGTTCATAAACACCGACTCCAGAAAGAATGAAAGTGTGACTTTATTGTAAAAAAGATCACAGCCATCAAACTTGGAAAAGAACATGGCGTTGCTGACCAAACCGAAATGAAACGGCATCTATTTTAAGCTAAGCAGCGCTACACCCTGCTTCGCTAGTTAGTTGGATTTTATTTATTTTTTTGCCCAACTTTCCAGGAATAACTTTACTGAATGCTGTAGTCAGCCCCTGTATTTAGCTAAATTGATAAATCGCCCCACACACAGTGTTGTTCCTGTGGGACGTGCCAGCTGTATACGAACAATGTGTCTTCAGTGCATCGGAGATGTATTTGGTAAGAACACACACCAGTAAGAGCCGGAGTTGTTGCCTTTCCACTGTGAAACATGTATTTTAGGTTTGCAGGCTTCAGTTTGGCTCTCTGGCCGTGTCACTGTTTCGAGATTTACACTCTCTGTACTAACTGCATTTTCATTGCGGTGGCGTCTGGCTGCACAGTGTGTCACTCCGAGCTTAATGCTCCACTCGTGGCGCTGGTCATCCATCACTTCCACGATCATCATTAAGCTTGAGGCTGAGAGATGAGAGCCTGACAGGAAAATACTCCACAGTGTGCCATTAAAGTGTCCATTAAAAGTCACATCGTTGTTGTCTTGGCATTATGGACATCTATATGGCAAAAGTTAATGAGAAAGGCAGAGGAGCGTGAATGCTGGACTCGGTTCTGAAATGCACTGCAGCTGCACAGCGCTGTTTGAGCAGAGACTCGGTCGGCATGTTGGTGATCTACAGGATGGTGAGCGTGATGATGATGATGATGGCTGTATTTGCATGAAAGTTGAAGCTTTGGAGCCTGATGATGAGACTAGAAGATTAAAGCTCCGCTGCATCACTCACTTCAGGTTGAGATAAAGCAACGTCTCTGCAGGGGGTCGGATTGTATTTTGAGAAATCTGTTAACCAAAGTGAAATTAGACGGACATGTCAAGAAAAGAAGATTAAACTTAAACTGCGATACAAATTTATGGCTATTTGAATTGATGAAATCACGATTATTATTGGGCTGCGTAATCTTAGTTTTTCTTAGCTGTAATTGTGTTGTTGAGACAGAGTGTAGACGCAGTGCAGTAATGTGAATTATTATCCATACAGGACACTTTTGATGGAATAAAAACGTGTTCTGTTCCCTTCTAGCAGGTTTCATTCATTTGGTTTGATACCATGCAATATTGTTAGCATATCGCTTATCCTATGTGTATTACGTCACTCTACCCAATGGAGAATGAGCTAATGAATACGGTTTACGATATTGCATGGTTGTCAAGACAATATGATGTCACACGTCGGAGACGTAAAACTTCCACGCTAGCGAGCGACTGACAATTTGTAAACAAACAAACATGGCCGCCAGGTTTGCTTCATTAAATACGGAAGATTTTGAAACAGAAAGACGCGTTGAACACCCGAAAGGAATGTGTGTGTGTGTGTGTGTGTGTGTGTATAAATAATAATAATAATAATAATAATAATAATAATGGATGGCTTTTTTTGTGATTTGATGTATTCCATTCAGTTAGCATGATATTAAACGAGTCGAGGATGAGCAGCTGAATGGAATATATCTGATGTACCACTCGACCCCAGACAGTATTATTTAAATAATGAGAATGCACGTGATCTCACTGTAACGCAACATGATTGCCGTGAAAACACAAACACAGATCTAAAATGTGAAAGAGCTGTTGTGTGACTGTAGAAATAGATTCAGCAAGAAATCAGAGTGCGCTCTCTTTACAGACTGCTGAAAGATAAAGAAAAGAGAAACAAATGCAGGTAATACAAATGTTCAGAAGTTTATGAAGAAAAGGCCTATTTGTTATTAACTTTTCACTTTTAATAAAAGGAATCTTTTTTAGTTAATAGGGTATTATATTTTACTCCAACCTTCAAAAATGTGGGTAAATAATTTTTGGTTAAGAATTTTTTTTTTAATGTAACAAAAAAATTACATTGATTAAATAATAGGAAAATAAATGTTGCTTTTTTTTTTAAAGAAAATGTTCATTTAATATTAAAAAAAAAAAACATGGGAAATCAGACTGGGTGAATTGTCACATGACTAAAAATAAATCTTAGATGCAGCTGAAACTCACATTCGTTATAAACAGTGATTTTAAGATGAAGTCATTCAGAGTGGATTTTTTTCCCTTTAATACTCAGTATGGAGTTCGCGGAAATGTTCAATGCTGATTGGTTACCTGGTGCTGCGCAACACAGAGGTGGTGTTTTCTAAAAGACTATTACAGAAGATTCAAGAAAAACCGAGGCGTATGAACAAATTTCCTCTTGGCTCCTTTAAGCAGGAGAACCAAGTGATGGAGTCCCACCAAGCATTTCTTCCATGTTGGACTTGGCTGCATGATGTCACGTCTCATGTTTTTGGGAAACGAACCAGAACTCCAAAGTCCATTGGTGCCCATTCCGTTTGGGTTAGTACTTTAATGTTTTGGATTGTGCAGTGGAAAAACGCCATTAAATACCACATTAGCGTTCAAGTCGACTCAGGAAAATATGAACAGTATGAAGAAATGAGAAACTGTCAAATGAACGTTATTGGCGTTGGAGGAAACGTGTAATTAGTGGAGAAATGAGCACAAGACGCAGTGGCTTAAAAAAAAATACAGAAAAATACAGTCTCCTGCCTGTTAAGTGGATGAGTAAATGTGTGTTGGGGCAGCATGATGGCTTGTTTTCTATGGCGCGCACACACACACGCGTGCGTGCATTTCATTTATCTCTCTCTCAGCTGTTGTCTCTCATGGTGAAAACACGTTGTTGTGGTGGTGGTCCTCCTGCCTGGAGTAATTTTAGCTCATGGAGAATTGATGTTTTGTGCTCTTTACCTGGCACTTCCAGCCCCACTGCAGGGGAGAAGTGTGTGTGTGTGGGAGAGAAAAAAAGAGAGAGAGGGAGATTGATTCTCTCTCTCCCTCCGTCCCCCCCTCTCTCTTTCACATAATCATGTGTTAAAGAGGAGTTGAAATTTTCTCAGCTCGTATTTCTTTGATCAAAGCGTTCCTGTAGAAGGTGGTTACGTGAACCATGTGCAGGATGATGATGCGATGAGATCATTCAAACACCTCAAACAGATGTGCTCCCATAAACCCAAACCATCAAGCAGCTGCCCGAGTGACCCGAGAGCTCTGATCTCTCAGGATCCTCTCACACTCCCCATGTCCCTGCAGGCACTCGAATCGTATTCCTCATGAAAGGTTCGATTGGCAGAGCTCTTCCGAGTCTCTCTCTCTTGCGCTCTTCTTTTTTCCTAAATAACATTGCAGTGGTGGTGAACATTTTCAAGATACATATGGAAGAACATTTCATAACCTGGGTTGTGTTGCTTCCTTCAAGTGTTGCCATGGTGATGGCTTTGTTGCTCGATCTGTTGACTTTGTTAGACCACTTTTAGCAAGTTTCTTTCCAAAAAGAGACGAGTCTGAACAAACCTAGTGACTGATTAAGTCGACATTAGCAACTTGAATATCATAATGATCACCACTGTTCATCACCACTGTTTCCCTGTGACCAATCACTATTCACTATTTTTTTCATTCACTTGATTGGTTATTGGGAACCATGTTATCACTGATCACCATTGTTCATTCTGACCGATCACCATTGTTGCTTGCAGCCAAGTACTGATCAATGTTGTTTCCTGACGACCAATCACTATTCACTATTATAGGGAACCATGGTAATCGCTGATCACCTTTGTTCCTTACGACCAATAATACATCATTGTTTCCCTACAGCCAATCACTGATCCCTATTGTTTTCAATTACTGATCACTGCTTTTGTTTTTTTCCCCCCATTACCAATCACTGATCACTGTGGTTCCCCATAACCAGTCACTGTTCACCATTGTTCCTTACGACCAATCACAAGTCACCCTCGTTTCCTTCCAGCCAGTCACTGATCACCATGGTCCCCTACGACCAATCACCGATCACAGTAGCTCACTGAGAGGACCGCGTAGAGAACAGAACCATTAACTCCGGTCACTTTAGATGAAAAAAAGCGTAAAGTTAATCACAAGTTGGGTAGTATTAGCACGCTAGCTAAAACACAGAGCGTTAATAAGAGTGAGCAGATGTTTCCGATGACTCGCTGTTGTGTGTTGGTTTGAGATCACAGTGTTGTGACTGTTTAAGGGTTAAGGATGAGAACCGATGTACAGTGTGGCAGCTGGAGGGTTGAAGTGGTTTGAATCAGGAGCCGTATTTCTGACTGATGTTTGCGTGTGGGAGGGAAGAGGAAGAAGCTGAAGTGTGTGAGCAGGCAGGCGTAAATAAAGGGGAAGAGCTGGATGCTGAAGATTGAGGAGCACCAGGATGGAGGGGTGGGTGTGTCTCTCTCTCTCTCTCTCTCTCTCTCTCTCTCTCTCTCTCTCACTGCACACTCCTCTTATCCTCTCTTCTGAAACAAGCCGTTACATTGCTGCCACCCCATCTGTCTGTCTGTCTGTCTGTCTGTCTTGGTGTGTAAGCTGTGTTGGTGAGGTGGAAACTTGTCTCCACAGGGAACAGTTGTACTGACACACGTACACACACACTGCATTCTGATTTACTGAGAGTGTGAGCACAGCCCCCCGCCACCGCCGCCCCGCCCTGAAGGCTGCATCGTGTCAGTGCTCCCCTCCTCCATCACTCTCTCGTTTCTCCTCTCCCTGTCCCCCCGCTTTCTCCTTTGATTCCTCTCACTCTGCACTCTGCAACTCGTCCTCCATAATTAGGACGAGCATGGAAAGAGAGAGAGAGAGAGAGAGAGGAACTGGAGTCCTGCTGATGAGGCACACATCGCTGTGAGCTGATTGGCCGAGCCGTTGGCAAGGGGCGTCGAGGGGGATGGGGAGCTGTGATGCCATTGGCTCGATGTGCCCCAGAGGGACAGAGTGATAGATGAAGGCGTGTGTGTGTGTGTGTGTGTGTGTGTGTGTGTGTGTGTGTGTGTGTGTTTCTGCAGGGAGCCAAGCTTCTCTCATCAACAGCTCATCAAATCAGCCGCAGCTCTGGCTGCGAGCACGAGAGTGTTAGTCAGTGCCTGCGCTGTTCCTCACCCACATATTTCATCTCGGTTCTTTTTCTCGAAAAGAAAACTAAAATAAAGGATCGTCTCCTTTACATTTGCAGTATACATAAAATTGTGTGCACGTCAACTTGAGAATTATTGGCACCCGTTTCACACGAGGGATTGAGTTTTCCACTCAGTTTAGGGAAACTACTTTACGTTCTTTTCCTCTGACAGTTTTTTTTTTTTTTAATAAACACATTTTATCTTGACAATATGAAAGGAAACACTGATATCTTTGAATAGTGTACATATAAATCCTTCATGAAGTGCTTTTTAATGTAAAAGACAAAAACTGATGGTTCTTGGCCTGCACACGTTTAAAAAATATGTAAGTGGTTACAAATACTGTGAAGACATTACTGTGTGTTTGGGACATGAACACATTCGGGCTCTTATGAAGATCGATAGTGTCACAAATTGTGATGAATATATTCAACATTTATTCCACGAAATTGAGTCGCGCTGATGGCGATAATCCCTGTACGACGAGATCGAGTGGAATAACTGTTTTATTCTCTCCACATTCACTGGCTTTTGAGAAACGGAGCATTTTTATTGTTTTTGCAAATTCGATAAATAAAAACTTTATACAAAAAATCTGACAAAATCATTTCCGCTCAGGCAGACTTCTTAAAACCTGTCGATGGCGGCACAGATTGACTTTACTGTTGTTTTTTCTGTAGAAAGTGCCGTCTCGCTGTCGTGCCGAGGAATAGAATAACTTTAGACATTTATTTAATTCTTCCGCGGACATTTCAGTTCTTTAATTTTCAAACTTCTTTCTTTGAGCTTTTGAACCAGTCTAAAAAAATTCAATGAGTTTTTGAATGCTTAAAGATGAAGAATGTAAACAAATCAGTGAAATGACAGGAACAATTTGTGAAAAATGTGGTGATAATTCTTGAAAAATAAAAAAAGATGCATTCTTACCATCAAATACTTTCGTTCTCTGTTTTGTTGCCTTTTGTTTTCGAGTAGAGTTTTTATTTCATCCTCAGTCGGTTCAGTAACGCACTCCGCCATTTTGTTTTTCTCTACTCACGGTATATGAGCCGATATCCTAGTCGTAGAGTAGCCAATCAGAGTGCACGATTGCTCATATCCAGTGAATGTGGAGAGAATAATTCAGGATGGTTCTGTAGGAAACCTGGTTGCTTCTGCCAGGAAGGCAGCAAAGACCGACATGCACAGATCGTTGCAGGAACGTGTTGTCTGTCTGAGTTTGAATTGAAAATGGAAGTTTCTATGAAAGTGTCCTCAACCTTGGAAGACGTTCCAGGATGAGGCTCAGCGCCGTGTTTGTTTAGGTGTCCGGGTAAAATGTGCTTATAATTTCATTGCTTTAAAACAGTTATTCATTTTGCTGCAGTTTTGAGAAGGGTGCCAGTAATTTAGTAGGAAACATGAAGGTCTGTCAGAGGGGAATGCAAAATTCTGGGTGTGAAGTTTGTTCTTGCATAAGGATGATGATCACACTTCAGTCTCGCGCCCACTGACTCCAGACCAGTCTCAGCTTCCCAGCCCAGAGTGGTGCACATCATCTGCATCATCTGTCCTCTGGTCTCATCACGCTGTTTCCTCCTCCTCCTGTTTCTCACCTGTTTTAAACGCAGTCCAACTGAACACGCGCGTGTGCGAATGTCCGTTCGGTCAAACAAAGGAAAGCCGAACACAAGGACCGAGAAGAACTCTTCACGTTTCCATCATGGTTTTTGGGATTTCCAGCGCAGGATTTTGCGCAGCCTATCGGCAACGGTTACCAAGACAGCAGACGGCGGCGGCAACTGGCACGGTGCCCGCTCCAGCAGTGGAGGGCAGGGGACCTTGCTCACACACATTGATTAGCACTGATAAGAACGAAGCAAAGCAATTAAAACACTTTAATGGTGCCTTTTTCACATCCAGCATCAGGGATAATGAAGGTCTTGGAAGGATCTCTGCTTTCTCTGCCTTATTTATTTATTGACGTCACCTTTCCTTTGTTCCTGAAAGCACTTCCTTTCCCTCTGGCATTCACAGAAGCAGTGCACACTGGGAACCTTCTGGAGGGCAGACGAGTCTTAGGTGTGTTTCACACGTGTATGAGTAAAGATGTAAACGTGTGTGTGTGTGTGTGGACAAGCTGTGATGGCTCAGAGGACGCCATGCTGAGAGCGGCTGTAGATGAGTGACGACATGGCTCCTGCTCAAGCGCTAACGTCATGCGCAGGAAATGACTTTGACTTTAATAAGCCACAAGTGCTGACGCGGGGTTAAGGGTTAAGAGCTTGTCTGATGAAAGTAAGATGATGATCATCATGCTATCCAAACTCTGAAAGGTGTGTTTTATTCAGTGCGGTGCTGTAAATGACATACGTGTTCCAGGAATACCCTGTTCCCATTCTCCCACATATCCAGACTCATACCCGTATACCCCCCCCCCACACACACACACACACAGCTGGTCCTGACGTCTTGCCGTACATCAGTGTGCTTTGAGACGCGTCCTGTCCTGAGTTCATGTACATAACCCGAGTCATGCCAGTCCAGCGATCTGATGCCAGTACTCTGACAGATTTAGTCCGTTTCTGATTTATTTGTGATCATTAAACCGCGTACTTTTGTTTTTGATCCATATTGTAGAGCTGGGCAATATATCAAGGACACACTCCCCCATCACAGTGATCTATTATTGATGGTGTTCTCGACTTTGTGCGTATAAACCGATCGTTAAAGGAAACCAACCGTTGAATTTGTGTCAGTTTTGTTAACGGAAGAATCAGAACGCAGTGTTTTTTAGTCGAGTATACATGCAGCATTTTCATTCCGCCAAACTCTGGGAAACGGTGAAATATTCAGCAATTATTGCACGAGGTTGAACAAATTATCGTGATTTGCTAGTGGCGAGCAAGCAATTAATTATCTGCCGGTACTGAAGGCGGAGTATTGTGTGAAAAGAGTTCAATAAGTGTTTCATCATTCGTATTGTATATTTTTTGAAATACTGATTATAAAGTTTGCGCGACAAGTAAAACAAATAACAAAGAAATCGATCTACGTTGACAAAAGCGCAAAGTGCGTGTGCACGAGCGGACCGTTATTTGTAGGCAGTGATTTGCAGTTCGCTCAGCCAATCAGAATGGCGTAAAAATAATTTTGAATGATGATTTATAATGTGCAACTAAAGAAGACCTCTGTATCTGGTGTTTCGTATCGGGTCTGTATCGGAGAAAATCAGATGTGCTGGATCAGGTATTAGAGAAGCGGGAAAAGACGGATTCTGTAACAAAACTAGCCTGGAATATTACACGCGCGCTTGTAACGCAGCGTTGTGTGTCGTAAAGCAGGTCATGTGACGATGCGTGTCCCCAAGGTATCATAAGATCGAGTAGCTAGTGATATAGCAGTATTATACTACACTTAGTTAACTTTGTTTTCATTTTATTTCCATAATTAATTAAGGGATGATGTTCATTTTAAAGCTTGTTAGTAAGAAATGTAAAAGTGTTATTGTGCAGTCTGTGTGTGAAGCCGAAATCTGACACCAGACTCTGTAAAAATACTGCAGCATCTTTTCACTGTTTTCAAATATTGATAACTTTCTGTCTGCTCTTTTCATTAATTCTGAATGAACGAACCCTAACCTGATGATTTATGATCTGTTTATAAGCCTGCATAACATGAAAGTACATACTGTCGTATCTAGAACCCGACCAGTAAACCTGCATTGCGATATTACCAGCTGTTCTGAGCTAATTGCTGATTAATTGGTATCTTAATCAGTATTTGCATTTATAATCATCAGTAAATGGCACTTAAAAAAAGAGACCGAGACGGGCCCTTTAACCATGCTATGAGTGCGGTCATTGCTTAGCTTGTCCACCAGAGGGCACACCACAGCTCAGCTGTTGGGGCACAAATCCCAACAATCAGCTGATCCAAGCAGAGCGGCGAACTGAAGGTGTTCAGCGATTCCAAAACTGTCGCTTGCAGTTGTGCACATAAATTAATGGCTTATGTGTACAAATTTTCTTTTTTAGTTTTAACTGAAATTCTTTGTCCAGTTTCTATGTAAATACCTAAAGTACCCAAAAGTATTTAATTATTATATTAACATTGCATGTATGTTTATATTTGAGATTATAGATTAAGCATTTTTTTTCTAATTAAAGAACTATACCTTGAAAACACAACTAATAAATGTGCGCGTTTCCATGACCGCGCAAATTCAACTATAGCTTTCAAAAGCGGCTAAAAACTAAAATAACTTACCAAATATAGCTAATAATAATGTATAAAAGTAAATATACCTACATTTAAAACAAGTTATGCATATAATTATGTATATAGGTCTAATTAAAGTAATTCTGTTGTGTGCGTAGTTCACGACATGGTACAGTTTCGTACTATTGACACTATTTTAATACATTCTACTTGAATGAATTATTTTTATCTTATTTATTTTGAGGAGTGGGTATCAGTCGATAATATTCGTTATCAGAAATCACAACTTATCGTTATCAAGCATACCTGCTCAGTCAGGCCTTCATGCATGAGAAGTGAATTTTAGTCTTCATTTTGTGATATGTTGATTTACTTATTTTTATTTTTTGGAGAAAATCTCTTCAAGTCCAGGTCAGGTCAGTGAGCTCTCGACTTGGTGATGCTTTTGATGTGTCTGGCCCAATAAATAATCTACCTTTTCCTTCTCATGGTATTATTATGTAAAATAAAACCTCGGTAGAGTACGTTTTGCTCACATTTTTTCCTCCTTTGCGATCACTGGAACCCCAGCACCGTGTCGTATAGAGGCGGAGGACTAGAGAGACCTCGTCCCTACACACTCCTACCAAATAAATACTCCCGGAGTGGGCCCAGATGGAGAGGCCCCAATCTCATCCTCCATCTGCCTTTCCATTGCCTGACGCCGGCTGTGTGTGCTTTCAATCCTCATCTTACTTTGAGCAGTCGAGCCCAGCTGAATTCTGAATACATGTATGAATTATTTTCTCCCCTTTCCATCTTCCATTTTTCTCTGTGATTGTCTGATCCCATTCCCTGTCGCCGCTTGGAGCATATTCTGTGTGTCTGGGGAGCGCTCTCGCTCTCTCGTCAAACTCAATATGTCAGCCGGCGCGCGGGTCGCGAGGCTTCACAGCAGGGAGAAGAAAGGGGACTCGCCATTATACTGCCTCCCAGCCTCGCCGCGTTATTTCTCCGCTGAAAGTCATGTCTTTTCTCGCGCTCGGCAGACATGACGCAAATTGCAGCGCTGTCGGATCTCGCACTAAATTGCCAGATCTGCCTCAGCTCGGAAACAAAAGGATATTTTAGCGATGGTTGGTTATTCATGGGCTTTGGACGTGCTCAGTATTTCGGCCGCGGCGCTCGAGCACAGCTCCGTGTGGAGCCTTTGCCATGCTTTCTGCTCTCACGTTCTCAGTGTCGAACCTCACTCCTGAATTAGACCTGATTATCCTTCCACATTAATCGGTCACGGAGGAGACGTCCTGACGTGCTTGGCTGGTAGAATGAAGGATAAGCGTGTACGTTCGATCGTCTGTCTAAACACTGTGTAAGAGACCAGCATGCTTCGGAGGACTGGGTACGGTGAAGAGCGGTCTGCATGTGTGCTAATGTTCTTTCTCCTTTTGTCGTATCCAGGGAGGCAGAGAGTATTTTAATGGTCAGTGAAGCCAAATATTTATTCATCACTTCAAAATCCAGAGCGTTAACAAATCTATAATAATAAGAATCAATATGAACACTAATCATGCTGAGAAGCCATTTTTGCTCATGTGTGCAAAACTTAAAAGGCTCACCTGATGATGCCTTCATGGAATAAAGTGTGACCGGGCATGCTGCTGTAGGAAAATAATCAACAACACACTGCAGTGATTCCGCTCCGCACAAAGCATAGCTACTATCACCACCTCAGTTCATCCTGAAAACAGACTAAAACAGCGCGCACTTAAACTACAGTCATATTTCAAAATAACAGCTTCGAAGTTGTCTTCAGAGTTAAAGCAATATTTATGAAACGGAGATAGAGTTTCCTTCACGACGTCATTTGGAAATGAAACGATCCCACTCCTGGCCTCATCGTTATTAATGGCTTCTGATAATATCGTACAAGTATCTGGTGATACCAGTGTTTACAAAATCCCCATCTGACCCTGGAGTCAACTGTTCGAATCCTGATTCTCTGTGACTCGTATACACAGACCCAGTTCCAGAGAAGTCTGGACGCTGTGTAGAACATAAAGAAAAGCAGAATGTGATGATTTGCAGATCATGGGAACCAAATATTTAATTAACAGTAGTACTAAGACAACACACCGTACCAGTCAAAAGTTTGGACACCCCTACTCTACTCATTCACATGTTTTTCTGTATTTTCTGCATTATAGAACAATACTGAAGGCATAAAAACTAGGAAATAACATCTGGAACATATAAGGAACCATGCAGCGTTTCCCTTGATGACGCTTTGCACGCTGTGTTGTCGTTTTCTTAACCAGCTTCATGAGGGAGTCACCTGGAATACTTTTCAATTAACAGCTGTGTCTCGTCAGAAGGTCATGAATGCAATTTCTTGCCTTCTTAATGTGTTTGTGATCAAACAGTGAACAATAAAAATACAGTAAATCATTCAATTCCACACCACAACTGTAGTAATCCATATTATGTCATGAACTGAACAACTAAGTAAAGAGAAACGACATCCATCATTACTTTAAGACATGAAGTGACTTTTAATTCATACAAATAAAGAAAAAACACTGAATTAGCAGGCGTGTCCAGAGTTTTGAGTGGTAGTGTAGATAGTGGTTTATCAGTGTTACGGATGTGACATCGCATGTTAGGAAGATGACATATTTTCACTAGACACCAGAAATGAAACACTTGCTTGCCAAAGCGTGACATATTTCCACTTTCGCTTGAAGATTGCAGAACATGTTTTGAAACATTGCTTTTAGATAAGAGTTATGAAAAAAACAAGCATTTGACTTTCGAGTAACAGGTTTTCTTGAGCCATGCACCATATGAACAATATGTTTTTCAAAAAGACCTTTGCAGAAAACATTGTATAAAACCTGAAGTAAAATGAAATGTTAGGGATGTGACATTTAAGATATGTCTGTTACTGTGAATAGTTAAGTGAGCAGAAGATGAAATGATCACCAAAAGGCATAAAGGTAAAGACGACACATTTCTTTTCAGCGTTTTATGCAAGATTTGTGTATTATTTTTGTTTTGTACAATTGGAGAGTGAAAAAAGAAAAGGAACACCATGCGAAAGTTTGG
>JAOEHJ010000022.1:74490893-74501227 GCA_025447855.1 Potamarius usumacintae | reverse complement strand
GCCAGTTTAACATGACACAGCGATTCAATAAGCAGGTTGATTTTCATTCCTTTTTATTTTCTTTTTTTTTTTTTTACATCCTCACAAGGATGGATTTACCAAAATTATGAACAGGTATAGAGACAAAAAAAAAAAAAATTTTGGATAGACTCACAATTTTATAATGGACTGCAAAATATAAAGATTTTTTTTTTTGCATCATTTCATAAAATGCCACTGGTATACAAATACACTGTGTATTTTAACAGTGAACGAAACATATACGAATATATCCACTGAAATTTATGGGGGGAAAGAAACCCTGCACCGAAAACAAAATAAAATATTAAACAATCAACCAACCAACCCTGCTATGGCATTCAGAAAATGGTAGAAAAAAACATGAGATTATTCTCTTTTAAAACACATTTACACAGGAATTTGTTATCCTTGTACTTCAACACTGTAAACATCATTTTAAAGACAGAGTGTCATTTTTTTCTCATTTTTTTTCTATTTTCTTCCAAGCTGGTGAAGAGCCAGCTGGATGTATCAGTGAAGAACTAGATGACTTGGTCATCTCGGACAAAATTGTGCATTAAATTAGATTCTGAAAGGTAGTACAGATACACACATCAAATGCATAAATATTTAATGTCTTCATTGTGATTTTCTTGTTGTTGGAATGAAATTCATTATTACAAGCGTACACACTGCATAATCATTTGTGTGCATGTTGGATTGAACAGCAGTAAAACACAAGCATGTGTAGCGGGGCCAGTTTGTCTCCGTATCTTTATTAAAACTTTCTCTGATTTACATTTTAAATGTCTCTGCCATTCGCACTACCTTATTTTTAATTATGCTATCCAAAAGATGTAAGCTAGGCTTAAAGATCGGGTAAGGAATGTAGGAAAATTTTCCAATAGTATCTTTCGATGTCTTTATCCAAGATACCAATTTGCAAACAAAAAAGCAGCATTTTTAAGTGCTGATTATAAGCTTAATTTGGAATGAAAACAGTCCTGAAAAAATGTCTACAAAAAAAATAAAATAAAATAAAAACGCAGCAGCCTGAGATATCTAAGATTTGAGGGGAGAATGGTTATTTGTTAAAGGCACAACAGCCCTCTGAATTGGTGAAGTGTGAAAAATAGAAGGTGACCCTGGGCCTCAAACATCTGACATGAGCACACTAGTTCGTTCCACAATGCTCTGGAGACCAAGCAGCCATTTTGGACACTTGCATGTTACCATAACAAACTAATTTTGATAATTTTGTAAATAATACGTCTATAATACTGCAAGGCCAGGTAAAGGAATGATCCTGGCTGAGGTTTTGTTAAAATTGTTTTTAACACTTTGAACCCTAGTATGGTAACAACATCTCGCACTTTTCATCGCCAAAACATTTATTTTCAATCAGGATAAAATAAGGAAATTGGTCAAGCCCATTAATATCTGTGTTAAGAAAATATACACTGGGTGGTATATTTTGTTTTGTTTTACAATTTGTGGTACTGTAAACAGTCGGATCACAAAAATACGGGCTATATTACTTTACCAGCCTTATAAGGAATATAGTAAATCAATAATGTCTAAATGAGTGTATTGATGTAGGGAAGAATTTGTTTTGTTTAAGCTTGACAGCTAAAATCATAAAAGTCATATCAAGAGCATAGTCAGCCGGATGGTGGTCAAAAGGGAATCATTAAAATACAGTCAAACTGTCATCCAGCTGCCTGAGACATCCCTGGTATTCCATCTCCCTCGAATTTGTTTCATATTTATTGTCAAGTTGACATTCAGTGCTTTATGTTTTAATATATCACCCACATGTGGTGTGACTGCAAACAGCAGTAGTACACAAGAAAATCTCTCTGTTTTTTTTTTTTTTTTTCTTTTAGAAGTATAACTTCTTCAGAATTTAGCAGGACAGGTAAAAATTGCTTCTTTTCCTTTTAGGAAATTCCTCAAACAAAATGGTGGCAGAATGCCAAACTCTCAGTATGTGTCATATCTTAAAATGGTGTCTGAAAATAATATTCTAACAAAGGAATGCATTAAAACCCCTGCACATGCCATTATATACCTGCACATGCCATGTATCATCAAGAAATGATCCAATAAATACAGAAATTATTGCACAGTAGAAAGGCTCTATGGATTCTTAATGGACAAATTCCTGGGAATGCCAGCAGGGTTTTTTCAAATCCATCCACAAACATGTACTAATGTTCTTGTTTCTCAGGTGGCACTAGGGAAAAAAAAAAAACACAAAAAAACCACACAAAAAAAAAAAAAACACCAAATCATTCCAAAAAAAACTCTATAGTTAGATTTATTCAAAAGATTATCCAGCTAAACTCATCATACTGTCTGAAGCATGTGCTCTAGAGCACATAACTTATGCTCGATCTGCCTGCTCAAGTTTGACATCGTTGCTCATCAAATGTTCACCATGCCACTTCTTCATGTGTTTTTCAAGGGTGCTGTAGACGCTGAAGGGCATGTGGCAGATGTCACAGCGATACACCTCTTTGCCAAACTGGCCATGGGTCTTCATGTGGCGCGTGAGCTTGCTGCTCTGTGCACAGGCATAGCTGCACAGGTCGCACTTGTACGGCCTCTCACCTGTGTGGCTGCGCCGATGCACTGTCAAGTTGCTGCAGTTCTTGAACACCTTGCCACAGAACTCACACGTGTCACTCCTCCGGCTCTCTTTAGAACCAGGAGGCCTACCAGGACCCGGACCTCGGAGTTGGAGGTGTGGTGTGCTACTGCCGCTCCTTCCTGACAACATTCCACCTTCCATTAGCTCCCCAGGGGGCGTGGAAAACCGCAGACTGCCCGTCTCTGAGGACGAATGCTCAGATGATGTGGCAAAAGGTGACTGCCGGGAGTCACCAAAGCCCAGAAAGGGCTCCCTGATGTAGTGGCGGGAAGCAGCGTAGCCAGCCAACAGCTGAGAGTACACATTTTCAGAAGAGATGAGTGGCAGAGATGGAAGCTCCATGTCTTTCTCTACTTTGATCCTCTTGGCTGAGGAGCCAGAGAGGTTTGAGCAAGAGATGGGTGCAGGCTTCTGCTGGAACAAACCTGCCATGGAGTCCTCAGGTCCACAACCCCTGCCATTAACTATGGGTTGACCCTCTGCATTGATTTCTCTGGCTTCTCTGGCTGATGAATCTGTGTCTGCCTCTTCTGTAGGCCTGTTGCCCAAAGGCAGTCTCAGGTGATTGTCGATGTCATTATATTGGCTTTCCATCCCTCTGTCAATGGAGAGTGGTTTTTCGGTCATCAAAGTCTGGGACTCATTCTCCCGGTTCCTGCTGAGCTCAGAGTCCATGCTGAGATTAGATGCGGGCCTGCTACTGCCATTCTGTTGTTCTTCTATCTCCTCCTCTTCCTCGTCCTCCTCTTCATCTTCCTCATCTTCATCATTGTCCAGTAGTTCCCTGCCCTCTCCACTCTTCTGCTCCTCTCCTGTTGAGTCACGCCTGCCCCGATCTGGCGAGCTGCTCAATGAACCTGACTTCTGCAAGTGGGTCTTCATGTGCCGTTTCAACTTGCTGGCCTGAGAGCAGGCGTGATCACACAGGTGGCACTTGTAAGGCCTCTCACCAGTGTGACTGCGCCGATGTACTATCAGATTGCTCTGAAACTTAAAGGTCTTTCCACAGAACTCACAAGACTTGACCTTGCCTGCCTGGCCCAAGGTTGGTGAAGAACTGGACTTGGGAGCAGCCGGAAGTGGCTGTGTTGGCGTTCCCAGGAATGGCACTGGCTTGCCACCAGGCTGAAAGAGTGTGGGGCTGAGGAGCCTGTGCACAGGGGGCACACGGTTGGGTGAGAGAGGAGGTGTGGGCCCACCATTATTATTGTTGTTGCTGGCTAGCTCACGGAGGCGGCGGGAGAAATCCATGGATGGTGGTTCCATGGGCATTGGGGCCAGGCGCATCACCCGCTCAAAGGCACTGGGATGCTGGGTGAGAATGCCCATCTCCTCTGGGCCCAGACGCTCAAGGGGATGACGAGGTGGTGGAGGGGGACTTACAAATGGTGGTGTTGATGGCAAGCGGGTCTCCATGTATCCAGCAGGCTGAGGCTCTCGCAGAAGAGGTGCTGCCATGCGGAGCAAGTGGAACGGGTTGCTGTTGTCTCCCAGGAAACTGGCAAGAGGTGAGCGAGGCAGGGCATCTGCTCCCAGAGGAGGAGGCAATGCCATACGGGGTGTAAGGGAGCAGCTGGAAGGGTGGTTGTCCAGGTAGATACGGATACCATGCGTGTTCTGAGCATGCTGCAGCAGGAACCAGGCGCTGGTGAACGTCTGCTTGCATGTGGTGCAGATGTAGCTAGAGGGCTCATCTTTCCCTGGAAGACACAAAGGGTACATGGTGTGAATGAACGCATAAATATTAGTGCTTAACTCTGCAACACACTCCTAGGAGAGGCTCTGATGGCATGCTTTAATGGATTTTCATGTCATTCCTGCATCTGTTTGTTCGCAGCAATGGCTTTGGGTGTAATCAAAGGGAAGAGTTCTCTATGATGAGGTTCATGGATCATTTCACTTTAAAAATTAAACACGCAACATGTGAGCGGCATCTCACCGCACTCTGGTGACAGCCATTTTATGAGACAAAATGAAAATTGCATCGCTGTAAGTGGGAGAGCCGAATCGGCTGATACTCTGCCAGGTTATCAGTGGCCTCATGGTGCCTGCTGTTCGCTAAACCCTCAGTGGAGAGGATGTGTCTGTGCGTGACTGGGTAAGGATCAAGGGCCGAAGGGTGGAGGGTTGGTGTGTGAGCGTCTCCCTGAGACTCCCTGAGGGCTGGAGACTTATGCAGATGGCAGGTACAGCCTGAAGGCCTCAACGCATTATGCTAATGCCAGACAGGCTTTAATATACAGCTCAATTCTCACACGCACACACACACACACATTTGCTATTTCCATATGGGAATAAGTGTGTAGCAGAGGCAGGGGAAAGAGGAGATGCAGAAATACAGAGAAAAAAACAAGGGAGGAGGTGATCAGTTTCAGCCTGACTCATAAAACTACGTTACAATCACTCGCATATGCATCCATACACTATGTATAAAGCTTGCATATGTGTGGAATATGAATGAATAAAGGGACCTATTTGTGAGTAAAATATATAATATACTCAATTAAAAATTGTGTTGTTTTTTTTTTTTAATTACAGTGTGGGTCAGGTTTTCAACTCTGATTCCAGACAGAGAAGAGGATAGTGTTGGCTCAATTTTGTCTTTGTGTGTGTGTATGTGTGTAAAGTTACTGTGTGCTAATGGGAGTGTGGTATTGTCTCCATGGCTGACAGGGGCCAAAGGGTGTTATTGGGGCCATGGCCAGGGGCTTGTATGGCATGGCCAGAGTCCCATTGGTGCTGCTCTGCTGGAGGCGAGGAGAGAAGTGTGGAGGCCTGATGTCCATGTTTAGTTTGGCTGGCCTTCACACACATGGCTGACAGGAGGGAGCAGGAAGAGGGGGAGGATTTGATACTAACATATAAACGTGCCTGCTCCTTTCCCTTCTCAGCATGCATGGAACTCAGCCCGGTGCTGAAGTGTGGATCAGGAGTGGACGTAATTGATGTCCCCCCATGAGTTCTAATGACGCCTCGTCAAGATCACACATTCCTCTAGTGACTGCTTAGTGCCGAACTGGATTTTTCTAAATAGAGAGGTGGGAGATGGGAGATGGCAGCGAGACAGACAGGGAGAGTGATAGAGAGGGGGTGTGAGGAGAGGGACTGGCTGAATGTGTGTGGGTCTCTTTATGAGTGTGCGCCTCTACTCTGCCATAAATGTGCGTTCAAGCTCTGGCAATTTGCATCTTATCACTTCTTACAGAAAGAGCCATATGTTGCCAAAGGAGCGTGTCAGCTAACAGACAGGCAGGCCTAATGACGACCAAAGACAAATTTCATCAACTTTCAAAACAAGCGAGAGAGAGAGAGAGAGAGAGAGAGAAGCCCATCATGAATAAGTTAAAATATGCTAATGACCCATCAGAGAGCCGTGTCTTGCAACGGCAGCTTGTGTGGTGTGATGGTGTGAAATTACCCATCAGCCACCTCAGGATCACAAATCTCCATCTGATCATGGCCCATTGGGTCGCGCCGCATGGCACTGGGCAGGGCTGTGCCACACTGCACTGCTCCAACCAATAAAAGTGCTCATTAAGGAGTCATTGCCACTCGCTCTGTGATTCAATTTGCAGCAATTACGGTGGTCCGTGCTAAAAAAAAAAAAAAAAAAAAAAAAAAAGCTCTTGCTGTGGGATGTGGAGGTCAACTAGCAGTTAGCAGAGTGCCTTCTCTGCTCTTGGGGTGTTTGTTGTGAGAGTCTAATGGCCTCATCCCCCCCCCCAATAAATAATGCAGGGATTACAGGTTAAATGGCTAAGTTGAATCATGGCTGTTCTAAGATGTGCCAGGCTATGCAGCATTTTCATGCTAGCCAAACTTGCAGTGCTAATCATTGAGGTGGGGCTTGCTTCTCATCATTGTGTCTGTGTGTATGTGTGTGATTAATGATGCGTGTGTGTAATAGAGGTGGTCCAGCATTAAAGTTCCCCACCCTCATGGATCTGGTGTTAGAAAACCACACAGTCAATTAAGCTCTCCTTTGAGAGACCGTTTCAGGGTTTAGCTCTCATTTAAAATGAGGATATTTAGCCTTTTGAGGCGATTAGCGTGCGTGTAATGGTTAAGGAGGGTGTTTGATAATTAAATATCTCTGAGAAAGTTCAAAAGTCTCATGCATTGAGAAAAGCGAACGCTAACATGGTTGCTAGCTCAAAGACCTCGAGTACAACATCAATGCCCATCCATGTTCAGAGAGAGATGTTGCCAGTCAGTGATTTTGTGTGTGTGTGTGTGTGTGTATGTGTGTGTGTTTGTAAGCCTTACACCTTACTCATCTGGGAGCTCAGTTTCCAGAATGTGTCACATTCCTAGCACTGGAGGACGCTACGATGGTAGATTTGCATAGAGAACAAAGGACGAGGTGATAACGCACCAAGTGTGACACCCCCCGGCAGCGCCCAATCCCCCTCCGAGAACCTGTCACCCACTGTGTGACACCTGGCACGGTGCCCGCATTAGCATGGCTGTGATCTGCCGCTCCTGGGTGCCCACGGGGCCTCACCTCGCATCGCTGATGTCTTGTTTCAGATGATGGCGGCTAATCAAGTGGCCAGACTGCCATGCAAAACACGCACTTGTGCGTGCGCACACACATACGCACACGCACATATGTATGCATGATGGTGTAGGACATGCTGCCACTGCTGTGGAAAAGCTGCTTCTGCTGCAGATACACACCAGGATGTACGTGCATGTGTGTGTGTGTGTGTGTGTGTGTACACGCTTGGGCACAAGAGACCTCAAAAGACTGTGTTGCTATCTCTCTTTAGAATCCTGATATTCTCAATATGTCTTTAATCACAGCCTGTCCACTACATAATACAAGTTTTTTTTTTTTTTTACACAAGTGTGCAGTTTATAGTCATTCCTGAATCAGTGTGCTCATGAAATACCACAATACAGTGAAATGGATTTATATATCTGAAACCGCACCTTCTTATGTCCTACACAGCTCACAGGGCATGCCACGGGGTATTATGGGTATTTTATGCCAGCTTGGGTATATCATTTGGATATATGGAAGCACACAGTTTCAGCTTCACTCCTATAATTTCAGAGTTGACTCCAAAGTACTAGAAAATAGAGCAAAAATAATGGAGAAGGTGGACAACATATCAGGTGTAGCTTAGCAATCAGGGTTTTATCGTAGTGACCAGAAGGTTGTGAGTTCAAATCCCAGGACTGCCAGAGAGCCATTGTTGGGTCCTTGAGCAACAGCATTAAAGAAACTCTCCAATATTACTATGAACAAGAAAAGGAGTGAAAATGGTTTCTCACTTACATTAATGGCATTTAGTAGATGCTCTTATCCAGAGCAACACAATTAGGTACCTTGTTCACAGGCACTTCAGCCATTCTTGTTGGTCCAGGGAATTGAACCAGTAACTTTTTAGTCCTAAGGCTGCTTCTCTAACCATTAGGCCATGGCTTCATTGGTTTGAATTTAGTCAATAAATGTTTAAACTGTGAGGATATCAGGTCAAACCTAAATCTTGGTCATTATAACAATAACCATGGGGCCAAATTTGAAACATGACCTTGTTTACTTTGAGATGTCAGTGTTAACAAGTTGTACCATTCATTACCAAACTTCATTTTTGGAATAATGGAATAATTAGCTACCGGTAATAACAGGTTTCAGGACAAGGAAACATCTCGAAATTCTTGTTTGTTCTAATTACAAATGCTGTTGGTCAGGGCTGTCTGGTACAGTAAATGGGTCAGCAAGACTGTCTTTCCAGTAAATAAATAAGTACATAAATAACCAACCACCCACTGCACAATGGTGTAGTGGTTAGCACTGTCACCTCATAGCAAGAAGGTTCTGGGTTTGAGCCCAGCGGCTGATGGGGGCCTTTCGTGTGGAGTTTGCATGTTCTCCCTGTGTCTGTGTGGGTTTCCCCCACAGTTCAAAGACATGCAGTTAGGTTAATATGGGGCAGCCATGGCCTGAAGGTTGGGCTGAAGTGCCCTTGAGCAAGGCACCTAACCCACAACTGCTCTCCAGGGGCTGTAGCATAGCTGCCTACTGCTCTGGGTATGTGCGTGTGCTCATTGCTCACTTGTGTGTGTGTTCACTGCTTCAGATGGGTTAAATGCAGAGGTTAAATTTCACTGTGTGCTTAAGTCTGTGCTTGAGTGTACATGTGACAAATAAAAGGCTTCTTGGCTTCTTCCATGCAGGCATTCAAAAATGGGCTGGAAATATACCCAGATCAGCCATAACATTAAAACTACCTGCCTAATATTGTGAAGGTCACCCTTTTGCCACCAAAACAGCTCTTACCAGTTGAATCATGGACTCCACAAGACCTCTGAAGGTGTGCTGCGATATTTGACACCAAGACATTAGCAGCAGATCCTTTAAGTCCTGTAAGTTGCGAGTTGGGCCTCCATGGATCGTACTTGTTTGTTTAGCACATCCCACAGACCCTTGCTTGGATTGAGATCTGGGGAATTTGGAGGCCAAGTCAACACCTTGAACTCTTCCTCAAACCATTCCTGAACAATTTTTGCAGTGCAGCAGGGCGCATTATCCTGCTGAAAAAGGCCACTGCCATTAGAGAATACTGTTGGCCATGAAGGGGTGTACTTCAACAATGTTTGCAACAGTGTTTAGATAGGTGGTACATGTCAAAGTAACATCCACATGACTGCCACACTGCCTCTGCCATCTTGCCTTTCTCCCATAGTGCATCCAGATGCTAGATGGGCTAGCTTTCGCTCCCAAAGCGTATCAGTGAGAATTGGGTGCCTGTGATCCAGTCACCAGTTCGCCAGTTGTCCTTCCTTCGACCACTTTTGGTAAGTACCAATTCACTGCATACCAGGAACACCCCAATTTGTTTATTCATGACCTGCGGTTTTGGAGATGCTGTGACCCAGTCATTTAGCAATCACAATTTGGCCCTTGTCAAAGTCGCTCAGATCCTTACATTTGCCCATTTTTTCTGCTTCCAACACATCAACTCTGAGAACTGACTGTTCACTTGTTGCCTAATATATCCCACCCATCAAAAATGTAAAGTAATGAAGTAGAAATACTTCTTTACTATATTTAAGTAGTTTTCAGGTATCTGTACATTACTTTATTTATTTTTTACAACTTTTTTTTAAACTTTTACTCCCTACATTTTAATAAACGTATCTGTACTTTCTACTCATTACATTTTCAAATCAGGCCCATTACTTTAGTTTTAATGCATTTGAGGGGAATTATTGATTCATTTTATTTTGCATCACTGCATGCCTTCTCAACATCAAGACCAATTTCAACTTAAATAGATGGGACAATAACACAGAAAAGACAACAGTAAATAAACCAACCTAAACTGGCAACCCTGACTCTGAATCAAAACATGATCTGTATTTGAATTCAGCAAACTAAGGCGAATGGGTTTTCTCTGAACTTTTAAGTTTGAACATCTTTGTGGAAACATACCCAATTATTTGAAATAAATATGTACAAATTTAGCTGCATGTGATGTATGTTCTTCAAATAAGTTATTAAAAAGGATATAAGGAGCCTAGTAAGGTAAGTACAGCTACAGTGGCACTTGAAAGTTTGTGAACCCTTTAGAATTTTCTATATTTCTGCATAAATGACCTAAAACATCATCAGGTTTTCACACAAGTCCTAAAAGTAGATAAAGAGAACCCAGTTAAACAAATGAGACAA
>JAOEHJ010000022.1:74362847-74378967 GCA_025447855.1 Potamarius usumacintae | reverse complement strand
TTTCTTCTTTGACTGCTTGATTTTGTGTTCGAATTTTGTCGGAACAGCGTCAGGTTTGAGCCTTCTCTGTCCGACACTGACACCTAAACTCTCCAACAGATGGGGATTCTTCAAAAAGTGATCGGAGCACAGAGTGGCGTATTTACCCGGCTGCCAACCCTCTCGCTTCACACGCACAATCCACTCTCTCCGCCTCTTCTCCTCTCTTGGAAAAAGGTAAAAAACTTCTTCTTGAACCGGTCCCTTTGTTACAGTGCACTGCACAACAAGGCATGGTTTTTCTTTGGAAATTCCTGAACGCACGTCTGCACTCAAACCGAACGGCAATGCGAATAAACGGAAGTGGACTCAGCTCAAGCAGTTTGTTTGCCATGAATGACGTTACGCGCCAAGTGGTCACGAAAATCGCCGAGCAGAAATTCGCCACGATCCGTGCTAACTTATTTTAATTATTACTTATTAACAATACTTATTGGGACCAGAAGAAAATTACAGAGGGGTTAACATATAAGAAGTTTCAAATGTGCATAAATCGAAAACCTTTGCCTATGATCTTTAGGTTGCTGTGTGTCAATAGGCCCAACATTATTTGTCTATATTTGGCCCATGATCTCGTTTTAGGTGATTTATAGATCTACATTCTCTCTTTTTTTTTTTTTGCAGTAATATTAAAAAACTAAATCCCAATGCACCAGGTTTATCTGTGATCTATGCAAAATACATATGATCAAAGCTAATTAGCTTTGTTATTACTGTTTGGCGTCCTTATGCACACACCATGATTATACTCTGATCAGTAGCAGGTGTACAGTAGTTAAGTCCTTGCGCCTCACTCACAGGACAAGTGCACATGGAAAAAGAGCGGTTGGAGGTGTGCAAAGCATGGACATGTGCAGACGTGACATGATGAGGATTTGTATGAAACTGATTAAGACGTTTCAGATTTGCTGACTATTTTCCAAAAGCTATCTATCTTGCCAAGCCCAATATGGCTCACTTTGCATGATAGATTCTTTGTCTATAGTGATGCGCAGAAAATTGCCCTCGATGCATGAAATATCACCCGCAATAAATCATTGGTGCCCTTCCCTCTTCGAAAGCTAGCTCGAACACCGCTTTAGGTAATGTAGCTCCACTTAAAAGTAAAAAGGAGGCAAAAAATTAGCAAAATGGGTATAATGATCACACACGCACACCCCTCAAAACAGAACACTCAAAAATTAAAATGCAATGGCAAACAAGTAGTATTCCAATTCACATGGAAAAGCTTCTTAAACTACAGAAAAGCTCTTAGTGCTGCTAAATCAACTTTTCTCCACCCTAATAGAAGTTAACAAAAATAATCCTCGATTCTTATTTAATACTGGAGCAAATTTAACTCAGAATAAGACCACCACAGAAACATACCTACTTTCAATATATAGTCACAATGAAGTCATGATTCCCGCCCACCCAAGTGCCAAAATTGAAAATATCAGGCAAAAAAAATTCAGACTAGACAATTTGATAAGTAAACCTGTAAGAACATAACTATATCAAATCAGTAATTACAATGTTTTACTCCCCTTAGAGAGACTGAACTTCATTAATTTCACCAAAATCTTCAATTTGTGTACAAGATCCCTAACCTCCATAAATCTTCAAATAGATAATACCAGAAACAAAGCCCGTCTAAAAATAATCAATTCTTCCTTTAGCACTGGCGACCTAAATATCTTAAACTAGCAGTTATCAGAACCCCGATTAAAAAAAAAAAAAAAAAAATTAATAAAAAAAAACCACCCACACACACACACCCTGACCTTGGCAATCGGTTAGCGCTCCAACTCTTGGCTCATCTCAAACCTTCCCTTTATCTTCAAGATCCTCGCAAAAGCTGTGGCACAGCAGCTGTGCTCAAATCTACATAGGAATAACATCCATGAAAAAAGTATCAATCAGGATTTAGACGTCACTGCGCAGGTCTTATTTAATGAATTGCTATCAGTTTATTGATGCAAATGGTGACTTCCCTGTGCAGACAAAAGGTAAAGTCTGGTGTCCTACAAGGTTCCGTCACTGCTTTTTTCTGCGTGCGTGGGTGATATTATTCATAAGCATGGTATTAGCTTGCACCGTTATAAGTTTCTGTAAAGTCAGATGAGAGACACCAGCTTGATAAAATTAAGGAATGTGTAAAGGACATTCAACACTCGATGCTTATTAGCTTCCTTCTACTCAATTCTGACAATACACAAGTACTTACACCAGGACCACATGCAGTCAGACGCAAGCTTTCCGATTACATAGTAACTCTGGATGGCCTTTCGGTTTCTTCATGTGTAGCAGTAAAAAGACCTTGGTGTGATTATTGATTCCAGTCTTTCACTTGAAACTCAGATATTACTTGGACAGCCTTCTTTCATCTCAGAAATATTGCTAAGAAAAGAAATGGAATGCCACTACATGATGCAAAAAAAAAAAAACAAACAACTAGTTCATGCCTTTGTTACCTCTAGGTTGGATTACTGGAATGCCTTACTGTCTGGATGTTCCCAGTAGATGCATAAACCAGCTCTAGTTAGTCTAAAATGCAGCAGCAAGAGTCCTTACTAGAATCAAAAGATATGTCCACATCACCCCTACCTTATCCACACTGTCACATGAACAACAGACTCCACAAGCAACTGTTGTACAGGGTCCTTCAGGAGGGAAAATGAAACATCGGAGGACAAAGGAAATGATACAAGGACCAACTGAAACAAATCCTGAAGATGACAAACATCCAAGGAGAAGAAAAAAAAAAAAAAAAACCCGTGGGCTGAAGATGCCATGGACGGAAGCTACTGGCAGAGACTGGTTCACAACAGCATGTCCACTTTCAAAGCAGACCGAAGAAAACCGGAAAAAGTGAGAAGGAAGAGACTAAAGGAACAAAGCCATCCTCCAGACAAGTCAGATACAACCAATGATTTACTCCCCAGACTGCCCAAGGAAATTCCATTCCAAACTTGAAGCTGCCTCACATGAGAGCCTGACAGACATCCCTGAAAAATCCTCGCTCATGAGGAAAAGCCAAACAAAAACCCATACTGCATTAAAAATAAAACTTATGAATAAATAAAACAAACTTATACCACTACTAATGACATATTAAGCACTGAATGGTCTTTCACCACAGTACCCAAGCAAACTTGTGGTCTTTTACGACCTGCCAGACCTACTTAAAAGATGTAGGCTATTTTTTGGTACCTCAAATAGTGAAGGCAACAGCAGGGGGCAGAGCCTTCTCTTCCAAAGCCCCACAGTTATAGAAGAACCTTCCAAGTAGTGTTTGAGACACAGAAAGTCTCAGTGTTGAAGTCTAGGCTGAAAACGTGTTTAGTCAAGCCTTTTGTTAATAGCTTTTTATTAGGTAAAGACCTACAGGGTTCTCGGGCAGAGTGCACTTTGGTAAACTGGGATGTATGGATGCTGTCGCCCCCAACTCTCACACATTCACTCGGGTTTTTCGATGGAGGAGTGGCTGGCTGCTTTATGTCCCAGGGCACCCTTATGTCTGTGTTACCTTCTGACTCTCCCTTTTAGTCATGCTGTGACAGTCTTGCCAGAGTCCCTGCTTGCACTCGATGTACAGTACAATGTTCACTGTTCTTAACCATTAGGTGACAACAGGCATACCACACTCGCACTCCCTCCTGAGATACTAGTGAGGTTGACCTCTCCTGGTTTCCAGACTTGCCTGATCCATCCTAATGTCCTACTTTTGAGCGAGGTTCTCATCACTTCACTCTTGTGGAAGATGGCCCCCCATATGGATGGTCTAAAGACACACTTAGAAGATGGCTCTGAATGCTTATAGTTTTGCTACAACTGCCATGATACCTACTTATAGTTAGGACTACAACTGCCATGATACCTTTAGGACTGCAGTTGTCATGAACAGTCTCCATCAAGGAAAAGTTGAGAACTTCAACAAAATAGACCATGTTAAACCTGTAATGACTTTCCTGGTTACACAGTTGAACTTTTTGACCACACAGGACACGCTTATAGAAGCGAGTTATTTATAAAATCACGCTACCTGTTATCACCCAAATGAGAAAGAGTTCCCTTTTGAGTCTGGTTCCTCTCAACGTTTCTTCCTCAGATCGTCTCAGGGAGCTTTTCCTTGCCACCATCACATCAGGGATAAATGTATTAATTCATATATTTAAAATCTCTTTCTGTAAAGCTGCTTTACAAGAATGTTCAAAGCGCTAAACAAATACATCGACTTGACCCGTCAACTGGAATGCTTTTCAATTAACAGGTGTGCTTTGTCAAAAGTTAATTTGTGGAATTTCTTACCTTCTTAATGCATTTGAGACCAAACCGTAAAATCATAAGTAACAAAAATACAGTAAATAGCCCTATTCCACAGCTGGAGTCATCCATATTATGCCAAGAGAAACCACATCCATCATTAGCTTAAAGGAGATACGCAGAACCTTTATTTTTAAATAAATTTGAGTGGATGGTATCTCCATCCTTGACTCTTGTATGCTGCATAAATGGGAATTTAAAATACGAGTTAAAATCGACCGCAAAGTTGGCATTCGAGCTGCCCCACTGAGCCAGCCAGCCGAGTGCATGACGTCACAGCGTTAATCGGTTTTAAGGCCGAGGCCTTTGACAGCTACTGACCAAAATCATATAAATAATTTATGGTGAAAAGTAAGAAATACCGTTACAGACTGGCTCAACTCAGACTGATTTGACTTCACGGACTGTGGCCTGACTCTCGTTAAAACAGGATAGGTGTTATAACTTGTGCAACATACATGTACATGCATGCATTTTCACTGATAAAGCGTAAAAGGCTAATTAAATAATCTTTTATCAGCAACTGAAACACACAATACAAGTTACATGCATTAATCTAAACGCAGGTAAACAATGAGTGTTGTTTTTGTTGTTTTGTATCCAAATGAGAGTCGGAGCTTACCCATCTCTGTTCTCGCTTCTTGAAGGCCAATCTGGTGGCCAATTGTTGCGAAACAATCCGACTTCCAGTTGTTCGTTCGGTTCTCCGTTCATTCGCTTCTTCCACGCAAGGCGAGATAATGCTGCTGAGGCAAGCATATCCAGCAGAAAAATCAGACGGCTGCTCCACTCATTCTCCACACCTGAGTACTCCGCCATTACTGCTCAGGCTCAGGCAATTACTAAAACCCGGGATGGGACTTCACCGGTTTTAGCAATAACCACAGGGAGGTCACTGCCCGAGTGATGCGTCACATCCCGTTCCGTCCTGGGTTTTACCAACAACCCTCGGTTCACACTTCGGGAGAACTGGTGCAACTGAACTTGCTTTCCTTTTTAATAAATAAAATAAATACTTTCCTTTTCTTCTTGTTTTATTTAATTGTTGGTACTACACCCTCTTTCAATGCAGGCTTATAGCTAACGCTCCTCAACAGATCAGAGGTTTCATACGAATCTTCAGTAAAACGTGTAGAGCAGAGAAGAGACCACTTCGTCGCCGCCCAATGTGCCCGTGAACTTCTCACAAAGCGCGTCCAAATCTTTGCAGTTTGAACATTCTTGGGCCATGAATGCAACGTAAATCCACCTTGTCATGTTGCTGCACCCGCCAGCAACACATCTATGTGGCATGGTGATAAATTAGCTCAAAATGGAGGATCGGAGTTGCATTCAGCTCTTTGTTTTAGTATAGCGGAAATGGCGATGAGACCGATAGACTTCCTGCTGTGACGTCACAGATCTCAAGGTCATTTATTCAGACCGCTACCTATATGAATCACTTTAAACGTAAAAATTACTATATCAGATTTATTGTTAAAGCTTAAAATTATTCCTATGCCATTCTTGAGGTTTCAGGCATTTATAAATAAAAAGTGAGGCCATGGTTCTGCGTATATGCTTTAAGTCTGTGCTTGAGTATACGTGTGACAAATAAAGGTTTCTTCTTCTTCTTTTCTTCTAATATCTAGACACTACAAGCTAGGAATGAATCTTTTAAAGAGCAGTTATTCTCCTCTTTTTGTTGCAAAGATGTGATAGGATCAAAACCAGCAGTGCCCCTTAGATTGCAATGCAACCAGAGCAGTTTATCCAGATTAATTCCCGGGGATTATGGCATAATGGGAGCATTGTACATTTGTTTTGTTTGATGAACAATCAGAGACACAAAATATCAAAAAAGCGTGAAGCAAAAGATATACAGTTATAAGACTAGATGACAAAAAAATACAGCAATACAGAAAGATAATAATGAGCACAGGTTTGATGTGCTGTTTGCGGTTGCTTTATGTCGACTGATGTTTGATTTTACAATGCAACTATCAGAGAAACAAGAAGCAGAACTCCCCCGTTAATTTTATTCAACCTTGAATTTATAGGGTAATGAAGAATATTTTTATTTGTCACCTTTTTTAATGCATCCATCCATGAATTTTGGTTTAATCGCCTTCCAGGTTACTTCTGTTACTCACAATTTATTGGTCTTGTAAGTTCCCTTAAATAATAGTGGGAGAGCATGGAAGTGTTGTCTAGGCAGTCCTGAGTAAATTCAGCCCTCTCTACTATGCCAGGGTTTATTAGTGTAGGGCAGAGGCCATGCATAGTCTTGAGGACTGGGCCATGACTGTGTTCATGCTACTTAAGTAGAGACTGCACCAATAATAGGCTGAATTATAAAATAAATTCATTCCAGATGTGCACATGCCCACCTCCGAATGTGACAGTGTGTGCAGGATTTGCAGCAGCTTTGGTGATCAAGCTCTACACCCACCCACCCACACACACACACACACACACACCCAGGTGGTGCCTCTGTGGATGGTCTGAGTGTTTACGTTTTTCCAAGAGATTGCTTCCATATTCGTATAGGTCTGAAAGTGTCTGCAATTCTGCTTCCTATCCCTCAGCTGAATACAGACCGTATTAGCAAATACTGTTTATTTAACCCCTTAATAGTTGCACTGTTGTAGGAAGCTTATTGGAGACCTGTTCCAAAACAAAGCCTATGTCTTTTCATAGCTGACACTTTGATTAATGTGTATTAACACAGTAGTGAATGTAAGTGTTACTGAAGACCACAATCTCACTCCAAAATGTAAGCTTTATGAAAGCCTGTTTTTTGAAGGGCTTTTTTTTTTTTCTTCCCTATTTGACAGAATGATCTCTATGGCTTATACTGAATACCAGCTGTGTTACAAATACCAATTAATTACAATTAATTACTTTTGTTTTTTAGTTGGCACGGTGGTGTAGTGGTTAGCGCTGTCGCCTCACAGCAAGAAGGTCTGGGTTTGAGCCCAGCGGCCGACGAGGGCCTTTCTGTGTGGAGTTTGCATGTTCTCCCCTTGCCTGCGTGGGTTTCATCAGGGTGCTCCAGTTTCCCCCACAGTCCAAAGACATGCAGGTTAGGTTAATTGGTGGCTCTAAATTGACCGTGAGTGTGAATCGTTGTTTGTCTCAGTGTGTTAGCCCTGTGATGACCTGGTGACTTATCCAGAGTGTACCCCACCTCTCTCCCATTGTCAGCTGGGATAGGCTCCAGCTTGCCTGCGACCTTGTACAGGATAAATGGCTACAGATAATGGATGGATTGATGGATAGTTTTGTTTTTCAACTAGTGCCAACAGATATGTAGGGCAGCACGGTGGTGCAGTGGTTCGTACTGTCACAGCAAGAAGGTTCTGGGTTCAAGCCCAATGGCCGACAGGGGCCTTTCTGTGTGGAGTTTGAATGTTCTCCCTGTGTCCGCGTGGGTTTCCTCTGAGTGATCCGGTTTCCTCCCAAAGACATGCAATTAGGCTAATTAGCTATTCTAAATTGCCCATAGGTGTGAATAGGTTTTTTTTTTTTTTTCCCCAAGCCTAGAAATGGGAGCATTGTGGCAGGAAGGGCATTCATAAAACTGTGCTCCAATTAATGACATGTGGAAACATAGGGTCCTACCCGGGAATAGTGCAGGACAAGGAGGAAGAAGAAGAAGAAGAAGCCAATGTATAAATGCTGGTTGCAATCTTCTGCTGGTAATAAATCTCCCCAAATAAACTTTATTAGATAATATACTGTGAAGTGCCTTATAGAGTCAAATGCTTGTGGACACCTGACTATCACAAACATGTGATCTTTCCCAAACTGTGACCACAAAATTCGAAATACACAACCATATAGGATATATAGGACTTTGTATGCTGTAGCATTGCATTTTCCTTGTAAGCAAATCTGTTCCAGCATGACAATGCCCCTGTGCACAATGCAAGGTCATGAAGACATGGTTTACCAAGGCTGGAGTGGAAGAACTTGAGTGACCTGCACAGAACCCTGACCTCAACCCCACTGAACACCTTTGGGATGAACTGGAACACTGACTGCACCCCAGACCTCCTCACCTGACATCACTGTCTGACCTCACTCATGTTTTTGTTGCTGAATGAACACAAATTTCCACAGACATGATCAAAAATCTAGTGGAAAGCCTTTCCAGAATAACGGAGGTTGTTATAATGGCAAAGGGGGGAATTTGGATGTTCATTGGGAGTGGATCAGGTGTCTATAGACATTTGGCTGTATAATGTAGCTGTAGTCCAAAACTAAAGAACATGCCAGACATGACCGCAAACTTGGATTTCTATTGCAGGCAAAATTGTATAAATTAGTTTTTCTCTGAGAGCTTGAACCTGTTTCTTTTAAATATTTTTCATGCTGTTTGAAGTTGTTTTTGTGCCCATTTCTAAATGCTGCTGCATCTGCCATTGTGTGCCATAGGAGAGCACAACAGTACGAACTGCAGGATCTGCTGCTACTACAAACGAGATCCAAAGACAGGCCAGTGGTTATGACGACCCCTGGAAAATCACAGATGAGCAAAGACAGTATTACATTAATCAGTTCAAAACTATCCAACCTGATCTAACAGGTTTTATCCCAGGTAAATGAGCTGAACATTTGACACTTCTGTCTATAGACACATGGTTTTGATTTTCATTCATATTTGTTTTTGATAAACTGACGGGTGATTTTTGTTCCAGGTTCTGCTGCAAAGGAGTTTTTTACTAAGTCAAAGCTGCCTATTTTAGAATTGTCTCACATTTGGTAAGCTGCTTTACTGAGATTAGTGTGTTTTTGTGTTTGTCTTGGGCGACCTTGCTTAAGCCTGTTCAAAAACAAACATGCACTACCAGTCAAAATGTTGAGCATACCTGCTCAGTGAAGAGTTTTCTTAGTTTTTACTATTTGTATATTAGTTTAGGATTATAACGAAGATATGGCGCATGTTCTTAACCTTGAGATCAGCTGGGGTTACAGGAGATTATATTATTAACACTGTTAATAATATAATGACGCTTAAAACCATGTTCAACAATGTTCACGGTTGTGGATTCACAGGACAGCAATGTAATTTTTATTTTTTATTTTTTTTTCATGGTACAGTCATGGTTTCTGGCTAGAAACACTACAAAATACAGTATTTGTGTTATATTTTGCAGTGTATGCCAAATTTCTAAACAGTGATAAGTAATATTTTAGTCTGTAGCTTACTGCAGCAGTGTCTGTTAAAATCTGCTGCTGAGTGTAGGAGTGAAAATCTCATCGGATTAACACTCATGATAGATATTTGCAAATATTGTGAGAACTCTGTGCCCTTAAAATGGGGTCACTGGCCAAAAAGGTTGGGAACCTGACATCTGGAATTGTACAGCTGAACGAGATCATTTTTATTAAAACCTGGAAGGATCGTGGAGAACCATCAACTTCACAGAAGAAATGTGGTCAGAGATCACTTAAGGGCTTGGTGATTTTGGAATTGTGAAAAATCGACAGTAGAACTCATGGTTGTGTTTTAATAGGGAAAGTAAGACTGTGTGGCCAGAAGAAAACCACTTGTTAGTGAGAATAATCAGAAGAAAATTTGCTAGGGAGCATCAAGATTGGACTCTGAAGCAATGGAAAAAGGTCACGTGGTCTGACGAGTCTAGATTTGTCCTATTCCAAAGCAGTGGGTGTATCAGGGTAAGAAGGGAAGTGCAGGAAGTGATGTACCCATCATGTATAGTGGCCACTGTATAAGCCTCTGGAGGCAGTGTTATGATCGGGGGTTGCTTCAGTTGGTCAGGCCGAGGCTCAGCAGCTTTGTGGGAATGAAATGAGGTCAGCTGGTGATCTGAATGTAGTTCAGGGAGCATGAAGAATTATTTTCACACATGAAATGGCCACCATGGGGTCCTGATCTTAACCCCATTGAAAGTCTTTGGAATGTGCTCGGGGAGACTGTACGGAGTGGTTTGACTCTCAAGTAGGCAAGATCTCAGCAAAAAATTCATGCAATTCTGAATGAAGAAAAATGTTGACGCTGCATAAGGTTGTTGGAACAATGACAAATGCGCACCATAATCAAAGCTAAAGGCGGGCCAACCAAATATTACATTACGTTAATGGCATTTAGCAGATGCTCTAATCCGGAGTGACGTATAACATGCCCAGAGCAGCCTGGGGAGCAGTTGGTGCCTTGCTTAAGGGCACTTCAGCCATTCCTGCTGGTCCAGGGAATTAAACTGGTGACCTTTTGGTCCCAAAGCTGCTTCTTTAACCATTAGGCCATGGCTTCCCTTTGTCTTTCAAACCGAAGTAGTTTGTGAGTCGGCATAGAATAAGACCTTTAAAAATATTCTGCCTAAGTGCAATGTGTCCAAACGTTTGACTGGTAGTGTAATACAGAGGAACAGCATAGTGCTTGTATTTTAATCATTTTAGTGTAAATGTAATGTTTTTAGGGCACTTCTGAGACATTAACTGTTCTTGCTAGTGCTAGTGTTCACACTCGGTGATCTAGCCACACTGCATTTCCCCGAGTCATGGTTGTAAGAGGAAGTCAATTTCTTGGGGGGGACCACAAAATACACTGATGGTTTTTGTGTAAAGTGTTGTTGGGCTTTTTTTTTTTTTTTCTTTTTCTTCCCTAATAAAAGGACTCCATATAAAGATTTTAAATTCCCCCCTGCAGGGAGTTATCAGATTTTGATAAAGATGGTGCGCTGACCCTGGACGAGTTCTGTGCAGCGTTTCATCTCGTGGTTGCCAGAAAGAACGGTTATGACCTTCCTGAGAAGCTTCCAGAGAGCTTAATGCCAAAGCTTATTGACTTGGATGACTCGGCAGGTATGAAGAACAGACGAGAAACCCAAGAAATGTGTAACTAGAGTGATTAAAGGAAGTAATATTTCAGACACCAGGATCAACATGCAGAATGCAAAAGAGCACATCAGATATATGGTAGTTGTGTGTGTGTGTTTATTTATTAGGAGTCCCAGAGCCTGCACCTGAAGTGGGCTTCTCTGGTTCCCCTGTGGAGGTGACGCCTAATAAATCTCCCTCCATGCCTTCCTTAAACCAGAACTGGCCTGAGCTCAACCAGAGCAATGAGGTTTGACCTGAATTTCTTGACTAAAATACAGCAAAATTACAGAAGATAAACATTTAATATAATTTTATTACAGAAGAATAATTTATCCTGAATGTAGTCTGTCAGCTGAGGCATGGTTTTTATTTATTTATTTATTTATTTTTAAAGCCAGAATTGGATAAATCATAAATTTATTATGAATCTCACTGCGCTTATCCAGTCCGATATTTTGCTCATCTGAAACGCAACTGATTTAAGCTAAAAAGTATTAGCTAATGTAATTGAATCCAAATATAGAAAAAATAATCTATGTAAGCGTACCAATATAGGTATTTGACAGAGAAAGGGTCCTCAGGATGTCGGGGCAATGCTTTTGTGTCGCATATTGAGACAACTTTGGCTAACAATCTACTGTTCGTTATGTTTTAAACCCCTACATCTTACTTGGATGTTATTCATATCCATCTACGTTTTAGGTTGACGCTTTTTCAAATGTGATCATGGGGGGCTAACTTAAAATTCTCCCATTATGAATAATGCTGTATGTCTAATCTGCTAGCAAGGCATGCCTCTGGCCTTCCGTTTAGCATCATGACTGCATGTCTAAATCACCACACATTTATAATCTCTAAAAGACCTGGTTATGCGCTTGATGACTATTTTGAGACGGTTTCTGAAAATGGTATTGAGCCGGCCATGGTCTTTTGTGTGGTGATCTGGGAATCCAGGTTGCACAATGCTAACCTGGTGCTTAGAGCTGCATTAGCCTTTTCGCTCCAACAACAGAAAAGAAACTAACTTGAAAGAACAAACATGTCTTGTCAGATGGACTACATTTTAATTAAATTTAACATTTTCATATAAAGGTTAAGCGTTGCGGTATTTGGTCATTATGTCCCTCACTGTTCCTGCTCTGGGAAAGCATGGGCAGCTGTTTTCTGCTTTGTTCAGTAAAACTGTGAGATGAGACTCTTATTTCTATCTGTACCAAAGATATTTATTACAGTACATTTGATATTTTGGTTGATGGTTGGGGGTGTCGTGTTGGTGCTGCACATTATCTCTCTTATTCTCTGTTGATTTATTGTGTTGGGAGAGTGTAAGCTGTAGTTCTACTGCAGGCTCACTGGTGCTGTTGTGTTCAGCTGGACGCGAGTCCGGCCTGTGCACCCTGCTGACATGTCTCCATGTCTCTGCTCTGTCTCTCCAGCAGTGGGAGACTTTTAGCGAACGCTCCTCAAGCTCACAAACTCTGACCCAATTTGATTCTAACATTGCACCAGCTGACCCTGTAAGTCAATCACTTAGTGCTCTTTCATGATTAATGATTTTTCATTAACCCTTGGGATTCTGTCAGGGGGGGAATGCATGTTTTCATTGCTAAATCATCTGCACCAGTGGCCAATACAATTTATTTTTGTTTCTTTTTGGTTTTGCTTGCTAAGCCTATGAATGATTGTTTTGCTCTCTCTGTTCGCATAACTCGGTCTAGGTGGTGATTACCGATGGTCCTGTTTATGAAACAAAAGAAAGCAATGATAGAGCTGGGCGATAACGGATGTGTGTGGGTTTTTTTTTTTTTTTAAATAAACTGAGTCACTGTTCTTTCAGAAAGTTCAGAATTGCATCTGCATTATGTTCATAATTTTCAACTCTGAGTGAAGGCATGTAATTTCTTTAGTTTAAGCCCTCCTCTCTTCACTAGTTGAGGTAGGGCTTAAAGACAACCTGAAATCAGAATTGGGCAATTGTTTGTTGGAAGGCCAGACACAAATATTTTTTTTATATATGAGGATAAGTTTCCTCAATAAATAAATAGCCAAGTATAATAATTTTGTCATTTGTTTAACTGGGTTCTCTTTATCTACTTTTAGGACTTGTGTGAAAATCTGATGTTTTAGGTCATATTTATGCAGAAATATAGAAAATTCTAAAGGGTTCACAAACTTTCAAGCACCACTGTATGAATCAAGGATGGCACAGTGGTGTAGTGGTAAGCACTGTCGCCTCCCATCAAGAAGGCTCTGGGTTTGAGCCCAGTGGCCAACAGAGGCCTATCTGTGTGGAATTTGTATGTTCTCCCCATGTCTGTGTGGGTTTCCCCCAAAGACATGCAGGTTAGGCTAATTGGTGGCTCTCAATTGACCGTAGGTGTGAATGGTTGTTTGTCTCTATGTGTCAGCCCTGTGATGATTTGGCGACTTGTTCAGGGTGTCCCCCGCCTCTCGCCCACAGTCAGCTGGGATAGGCTCCAGCTTGCCTGCAGCCCTGCACAGGATAAGCGGTTATGGATAATGGATGGATGTATGCTTCAGGAGTCAAAGACAGCCAATCATGTAGGGGTGGGAGTCATTTAGTTTGCATTATTTTTCACAACTGATCCAATAAACATTTCTTTTGTGTAAAATAACAAAAGATTTATCTCGGAGATGCGAAATGTACCCCAAATTTTAGAATCACCAGCATATACAGTACCAGTCAAATGTTTGGATACACCTACTCATTAATTCATCAGTTTTTCTTTATTATTTTAACTATTTTCTTCATTGTAGAACAATACTCTAGACATCAAAACTATGAAATAACATCTGGAACATGTATGAAATTATGTGTTAAACAAAAAAGTGTTAAAACAACAAAATGTTTCATATTTTAGATTCTTCAAAGAAGCCACTGTTTACCTTGATGACACTTTGCACAATATTGGCATTATCTTAACCATCTTCATGAGGTCACCTGGAATGCTTTTCAATTAACAGCCTTGTCAAAAGTTCATTAGTGAAATTTCTTGCCTTTTTCATGCTTTTGAGATCATTGTGTTGTGTCAAGGTAGTGTTGGTATACAGTAAATAGCCCTATTCAACAACTGTACTAATCCATATTATGTCAAGAATGCTCATGAAGGTCAGTCAAACCAGAAAACTGAAAGAACTTTGAATGTATCATTTTCAAGTGCAGTTGAAAAAAACAAAAACAAAAAAAACATCACACTCTATGATGAAACTGGCTCTCAGGAGGATTGTCCCAAGAAAGGAAGACCAAGATTTACCTCGGCTACAGAGGATAATCCATTAGAATTACCAGCCTCAGAAATCGCCAATTAATGTCAGATCACATGTCAGATTAGATCCTACAGAACTGGTTGACAGAGTTCAAGTAGCAGACACATCTTAATGTCGTCTGTTTGGAGAAGTCTGCGTCAATCAGGCCTTCACCTTCAAATTTTTGCAAAGAAACCATTACTGAAAGAGGCCAATAATAATAATAAGAAGAGATAATATAAAAACACATGAAAATGAAATATTAAACAAATGCAAATATAAAACTAAAAAGGGTAGAAAAATACAAAATAATAAAACATATAAAACTTAAGTACAAACTAATTTATAAATACAAAAGTACAAGTAATATAATACTACATGAGATCAATAATAATAATAATAATAATAATAATAATCAAAAGATATAATGTTGCACATTTAAGATAAAAACAACATAAATTATTCCTCAATTAGCTTAATACATTTTTAAAAAATGACAACCTCAGCTCTGACAGAAAGTAATCTAAAATTGTGCACTGTTCCATTGGTTGTTTTCCGAAATAGTGTTCTTGATCCTCTAATACATAAATGTACTAATTTCATAATTTCAAATGACAGTCTAGTTCTTATCCACGTTATTGCAGTAGCATAATTGTCCCCATTTTTCTGTGAAAATTTTTCGGCTAGGTTCTTAAGGAACATTTGACATTCGGTTCCCATGCCTCCATTGGTTCCAAAAACCAGGGGTGTGAAGGTACCCATTTCTACATTGAGGATTCTTTGTTTGGTATTTTCTTTTCTTTTCGTTCTCTTGTTCTTTGAAAATCTCCGATGTATGCTTTTTCTGGTTACTTTGGGAGTTTACATGCATTACACGGATGTCAAAGAATGCTGTAACTCCCCTGGTGCAGAAACCTCCAGCCTTTATTTCAAGTTGGGCTTCAGGACTTCTATTGGTGGACTTCAGATCAAAACCTTCATTGTCTAGTGGAATAAGTCTCGGTTCTGCCTCTACGTCATTACAGACTTTACCAAGTAGTGTCGTCAAAAGGTTGTGAATACCATTATGTCTTTGAGCCATGAAGCCCCCTCTTTTGCAAGATAAGGCATGGTTGACCAGAGAAACTTGCTCCACAAGTACAAAAACTTGGAAGGTCAGGTAATGTGAGGTTGTAGCGCAGTCTCAGAGTCCCTGAATTCTTGTTTGTTTAAGGCAAAGCCCTGATCTTTGATGGGTATTGCATTCAGCCATGAGCTGGCACCTTTGTCCCTCGCTTGTGTAACGTATGTTAGTAGATCTGTTGGGAGGGAGGCATCAATGTGTTCCATTTTAGATCTCGTTATCGCTGTCTTAAGTGACTGTTGCTGTTTCTTCATTTCCTCCATTGTTGAAGGCATCAGTGTACTTTGTTATATTATTAAGATAATTGCTTGGGCCTGGGAACACAAGGAATGGACATTACACCAGTGGAAATCTGTATTTCCATGAGTGTCTGAGTACAAATTTGAGATTTTTGGTTCCAACTACCATGTCTTTGTCAGATGCAGAAAAGGGGAATGGATGTACACTATATTGCCAAAAGTATTTGCTCATCCATCCAAATTATCGGAATCAGGTGTTCCAATCACTTCCATGGCCACAGGTGTATAAAATCAAGCACCTAGGCATGCAGACTGTTTT
>JAOEHJ010000022.1:74332151-74342841 GCA_025447855.1 Potamarius usumacintae | reverse complement strand
ATAACTGTTTATAGCTGCTATAATGTAAGTGATAACAGGAAGTAACTTTGTCTAATGTTCATTCCACAGCTTTAAATGTAACTATAAATGGACAAAAAATTACATGTTGCTCAATAAAAATATAATCATTTGTGTTTTGCTGTGATGTAAGAGAAATAAAACATGGTCTTTAAAGCAATTGTTTTAAAGTGTTCAAGAATGTTATAAGTTACTATTAGTACATAAATATGGTATATTATCAATTACAGCATTTTTATTCAAAAATGCTTTAAAAACTTAATGTTTAATGAAATGGTGCCTTCTGGTTTCTATCACTTAAGTATATTACTCGTATATAAATTATAATTATACAGTATAATATAATGTGTAATGGTTTTATGTTATATTTAACAATTATTCGCTGAAGGTGAAATGAATATCTGTGATTATTATGCATACAGGACACTTTTTAGATGGAATAAAAACGTGTTCTATTCCCTTCTAGCAGGTTTCATTCATTTGGTTTGATAGCATTCAATATTGTTAGCATATCGCTTATCCTACGTGTATGACATCACTGAGCGTTGAAGATGGTTTACGATATTGCATGGTTGTCAAGACATGATGTCATACGTCGGAGACATAAAACTTCTGCACTAGTGAGCGACTGTGACAATTTGTAAATAAACAAACATGGCTGCCAAGTTTGCTTCATTAAATACGGAAGATTTTGAGACCATTTTGAAAGAGAAAGACACGTTGAACACCCGAAAGAATGTGTATGTATAATAATAATAATAATAATAATAATATTGTCTGGCTTTTTTTTTGTGGTCTATCAGATATATTCCATTCAGCTACTTGTCTTCGACTCGTTCAGTATCATGCTAGCTGAATGGAATATATCTGATAGACCACAGAAAAAAGCCAGCCAATCAGGAACAGCATTTTCTTTCATCATTTCTAATTCTTCCTCACTTATAGTGACGAAGCAATTGGCCACCATTTTGCCGAGTTGCTCGAGGTGATTATCGAGAAATAGTCTGAATTTTTCGATCAATCAGCGCACATGATTTTCTGTAATCACCTGCGTGTTTATACGAATACACAATCTGACAAGTACAATATTCCAGTTAGCTCCCGAACGCAGCATGACCGCTGTGAATTTCAGAGCTCACCTGTCGACCCACCAGGCCGGAGCCGCTGCTGCAGGTGCGAGAGTAATATTTAACACACGTTTTCCTCAGGCACGGCTTACACTCCTCCCACAGGGCCTGTGTGGTTTCGTTACACACTGACTGCTCCTCATTCAGCTTCTCTTCCATCTCCTGTGCGACCTTCAAAGCGTCCTAATACACAGGGAAGGTCTAAGGTGAGTTCTAACACACTTCCAAACTGTTACAGTCCTCACTGAGGGGGAAAAAAATGAGTGATTCTGAACATCATCTCTAACCTCTTTCTGCTTCTTGGTTTCCTCCAGTGATGACAGGAACTTCTTGTGATCTTTTTCCGATTTCTCCATCACTGTCTTCATCTCCTTGACGCCATTAATGGCGTTTTCGATTTCCTCATCCACATATTTCTCTCCGAGCTGAGAGATCTCTGTAGATGCACAGCTACCATCAAGCGCTGGCTGATCTCTATTTTAACTGCATTAAGAGGACTTCTGTCATACTCACGGTTAAGGTCGTCATTGGAGGGGGAAAGCAGACACTCAGCGGAGATGTAGAAGAGCGAAAGGCCCAACAAAGACCAACACACCCTCATCTTCAGCAAGTTCAGCTTTCAGGTGCAGGAAACACGCTAAAGGTAGGAGAGATGGATGTAATGTGACTTCCTTGGACATGTGATCTCTGACACAAGATCAAACCAGTATATATCATGAACACAGGAAACTACGATGCAACTTGTTACTGAAGCTAGCTAGGTATTTAGCCACTTCAGTGACAACACTTCGTTTTTAATACCTTATATTCTGATTAGTCAATTACAGCATTCTATGGTCTGTATAACACCATTGGTTTGGACCAAAAAATAATTTTTAAATCAATATTTTGTCTCAAAATATGGATTTCATTCGTAAGTAGTCATGTAATAAGGGATAATGTACAATGAGATGGTCATTATTGAGAAATAAACCCCTTCAGGGTGATTCAAGACCCCTCCATTTCGTGTTGGAGTCCTACATCACCGTAGCAAGGTTTATTCCACAATAATGACCATCTTGCTGGACATTATCCCTTACTTAGTAGCAACTAGCTATACTTACTCCCTTTATTTACTGTATGTAGTACTTTATAGAGTAATAATACAACCCCAAATCAGAACATGTTGGGATGGTATGTTGAAAATAAACTGTAAACAATTATTTGTAAATAATCTTTAACCTGTATTGCACTCAAAACAGCACACTGTTTGATGTCTTACCCCATTATTTGATTGTGATATTTATAAACACATTTCAAAAAAGTTGGGACGGTAAAGTATTTCCCACTTTATAATGTTTCCGTTCCTTCTCACAACACTTAAATATGTTTAAGGACTGAAGACACCAAGTGATGAAGTGTTTCAGGTGTCTCGTTCTTCCTGCAAACAGGTCTTAATGTGTACAACAGTACAGGGTTATCACATTTTTCATTTCGAAATTCAACACACATTCTCTATTGGGGACCGAGGGGACACGCCCTCTTCTTCCACAGTCACGCCTTTGTAATATGAGCAGAATGTGGTTTTGCACTGTCTTGTTGAAGTCTCCCTGGAAAAGACGTCATCTTGAAGGCAGGAGATGTTGCTCCAAAATCTCAGTGTACTTTTCTGTATTAATGCTCCATCACAGAAGTGTAAGTTACCTTTCGCAAGGGCACTGACCCAACCCCATACCATGACACACCCTGGCTTTTGGACTTGTTCCTGCTAACAATCTGGATGGTCCTTTTCCTCTTTGGTGCAGAGCACAAAGCATTCATATGTTCCATAAAAGACCTGGAATACTGATTTGTCTGAGCACAATACACGTTTCCACTGTGTGATGGTCCATCCCAGACACCTCCGAGCCCAGAGAAGTCAACAGCGTTTCTGGACACAGTTAACATCAGGCTTCCTTTTTGCACAGTAAAGTTTTAATTGGTGTTTGATGATGTAACTCCATATTGTAACTTGATAAAAGGTTTGCTGAAGTAATCCCGAGCCCATGTGGTTCTATCAGCTATACATGAATGATGGTTCTTGATGCAGTGCGATCTGAGGGATTGGAGATCACAGGGGTTCAGATTAGGCTTGAGCCCTTGCCCTTTACACACCGAAATCCCTCCAGATTCCTTGAATCATTCAATGGTGATATGCACCGTAGAGGGTGAAACATCCAAATCCCTTCGTATCTTTCTTTGAGGAACATTTTGTTTTTATTTTAAACATTTCAATAATTTTCTCAAGCATTTGTTGACAAACTGGAGATCCTCGGCCCATCTTCGCTCCTCAAACACTAGGCCTTTCCTGGATACTGATTTTGTACCAAATAATGATTACAATCATGTGTTGACATCACCTGCTTTAAATCACATCATTATTTAATTGTTTTAGCTCATTACTAGCCCTACATTGCCCCATTCCAACTTTTTTTTGGAATGTGTCACAGGAATGGATGTATATGAACAAATGAAATGACGTTGAGCAACAAAACATGAAATATCTTGGGCTCAGACTATTGCAATGAAATACAAGCCAACGTGAGTTTAGAAATCAGCGCTTTCTTTTTTATTTGCATTTTCCATACTGTCTTGACTTTTTATGATTTGGGGCTGTAGTTAGCACTTAGCCATTTCAGTGCCAATCCTTCAGTGTAATGGCCTCCTAGCTATATTTAATACCTTAATATTATTTAGTAGTTAATTTTATAGATGAATCATAGCTAAATACCAATCTGCTAGCTATTCAGGTTAATTAATAACTGTCAGTACTAAACATCTATCTGTAATCTTCTTGTTAGAATGCTAACTATCTAGGCACTGGGTTCCCCCCCACCCAAATCTTAATTTTGTAGTTTAGCCACTTATGTAACTGCTGGTATTTCTATCGTTATTTTATTGTTGTTCTATTAGGCACAGTTTTTTTAGGCATTTATTTCTTTGTACAGTTTTTATTTTACATACAGTTTATTTTCAGCTTGTGTTGTATTTTAACATACTGTATTGTTATTGAGTGATTTCTGGCACAAGAATTTCCTTTGGGATTAATAAAGTTTTATCTTATTAATGTTGTGTTATGAAGGTATTTAGATTTATCTAGCTAAAGCTATCTAATAGCAAGATAAGAGTAACCATCTAGATTTGCGAACAGTTTTCTACTTTTAGTGATGGAAAAATATGATTATTTACTTCTCTTGCACATAAGTGTGTGAAGAATGATCTCCGTGTAATGAGTGTCGGTATTTACGTGAGTGATTTCAAGCAGTGGATCGTAAGACCGCTACACTATTGATACAAATGAACAGTAAAAATTTAGGGAAAAACATTTTGGGTTTTAAAATCAGTGTGTATTCCTGGGGAGTGTGTAATGTTTACTTATCAATAAGACATACGCCCGTATCTTCAGAATAACGTTTACTGATTAAGCAAGCAGGTTAACAAGGTATCACAGGAGTAACAGGTAGTAAAACTCGCGCTCTCTGCATCTCTCTTCTTCTACAGTTCGTACACTGAATCTAAACACTCTACTATCAAGACAGCGCCATCAGAGGAACAAAGTAGCAACAACATAAGCATGAACACAACATTTCCCCTCTCTGTAAAAGATCACATTCTTCTGTAAACAAAACTTGCAGTAAGAGTAGATCATACAAGAATGAAAAATGACATGTTAAATACCAAGTTGTAGTTAACGGAAATAACTAACTGAAATGTATTCTCTGTTAAGGTGGTATGAATGCAGGACAATACAAATGAATTATTTTTCCATCAGGCACAACAGCATGTAAACAGTACATATGAATGTAAAAATGAGAATCATCCTTTACCTATACCACACTTCTATAATGCATTACTAACAAACCATTAACCATTTTAACTGTAATAATCAAGCATCAAATTTCCAAATCATGTCAGTTATTTTGTAACAAAGTCCTTATGCCACTTAGGCTTGTATCTAACACGTTTCTGTCTGTCAGTTGTTCGATCATCAGAATGTTTATTCTCTGATCTGGTGACATCACAGTTTTGTTCAGCCACGGAGGGACAGTGGGCAAGGTGGGAAGCATTCCAAGTCTTTCCATCACTAAGTAAGAAAGAGTGTGGGCCAACTTTCCTTCTCACAGTCACTGGGAAAGTGAATCTGGGGTGTGCTTTTGGGACATGGTGAGGCTTTTTTATCCTCACCCTCTCTCCTGGTCGAAAAGAAGGGGTGCGTGCACCACGTTTGGCATCAGTATAACACTTCATTCTGTTTTGCTGTCTCTGGACTGCATGACGAGCTGAAGCATCCAGCGGAGACATGGCAGATGACAGAGGAAAAATGTCCAGTTTGGTGCGCATCTTTCTGCCATACAGGAGTTCATGTGGTGAAGTGGAAGTCGCAGCATGTGGTGTTGCACGATACACCTGAAGCCAGGTCATAACCGTTTCTTTCCACGGCTGTGACTGTTGGATTGCAGTTTGAATGCAGCTTCTGAGCGCACGATGAAACCTCTCAACAGCACCATTAGCAGCTGGGTAGTAAACTGATGTTTTACTATGAGATATGCACCGATTGTGCAGGAACGCAGAGAAAGCTGCTGAGGTGAACTGTGGACCATTATCTGTAACTATGGTCTCTGGGTTGCCATGACGACTAAAGACAGAAGTCAGAAAGTCAATAACATCGTCCGTGGTAGCAGTACGTGAAAAAGCAAGTTCAGGCCACTTGGAATAATAGTCTGTTAATGTGATTGCATACCTGCAGGCGGGGACAGCTGTGTCAAATGGTCCAACAATATCTAGACCCAGTTTCTTCCATGGTCCATCAGGTAAGGGGACAGGTTGCAGGGGAGCAGGGCGAGTGCATGCTGTCTTATCATTGAACTGGCAAACTGTACATGAAGTTATACAGGATTGTACTTGTGAGTCAATTTTTGGCCACCAGTAGAGATCTCGCAGTCGTTGTTTTGTGCGAACGATCCCTTGGTGAGTCTCGTGTGCAAGTGTGATCAAAGTGTGTCGCAAAGAGATTGGAGCAATGAGTCTCGAGCCTCTGAGGATATAATTGTCTTTGACTGAGAGTTCATCTCTGATTCTGTAGTATGGAGCCAGTAATTCACTCACCGATTTAATGGAGGGAGGCCATCCCTTTTCCATTTGTGAGCGCAGGGCTGACAGTTCAGGACAGGAAGAACAGGCAGAGTCAAAATCAGCGACAGGAAGGGAGCTCAGGGTAGCAGAGATCTGTGCCACTAAGTCAGGTTCTGAATCTAGTGTGGAGTTGGGAAGCACAGGCAATGGAAGACGTGAAAGGCAGTCAGCAGTGTAATTCTGGGAGCCTGGTCGATAGATGACATCGTAGTCAAAACAGAGCAGGCGTGCGGACCATCGGGCAACACGCATTCCAGCTCGACCAATGCCTTTCGTACTGAGCAGTGTTGTCAATGCCTGGTGGTCAGTGCGGAGAGTAAAACGGCGCCCCCATAAGTAGGTTCTCCATTTTTCAGCTGCCCACACACAGGCGAGTGCCTCTTTTTCAACAGTTGAATATTTCCGTTCTGTTACAGTCAGTGTGCGGGAAGCAAAAGCTACCGGCTTTTCAGTACCATCAGGCTGTATCTGAGCAAAGACAGCGCCTAGTCCATAATCGCTTGCGTCTGTGGATATCACTGCGCGTAGAGAAGGATCGAATAAAGCAAGTGCAGGGCTAGCCACAAGGAGTTGCTTTACTTGCTCAAAACTAGTCTGTGCTGCAGGAGTCCATGTAAAGCCATCTTTGTCACTGGCACATGCACGCATAGGAGCCACAACTGTTGCAAAGTTAGGCAGAAACTTTGAGTACCAGGAGACAAGACCCAGGAATGACCGTAGAGCAGCAATGTCAGAAGGGGGAGGAGCTTTCAAGACCGCATCAATGTGCTCTTGGTCAGGGAGGATGCCATCTGCAGTGATGGTGTGACCTAAGAAGCGTAGGGAGGGTTTCTTAAAGTGACATTTGTTGTCATTGAGCACCAGACCAGCCTCTTTCAATTTTTGGAGAACAGCACTGAGATTCAGATCATGTTCAGCAGGGGTGCTACCATAGACAATGAGGTCATCCAAATAATTTTGGACACCGGGGAGTCCTCTGAGAATGTCGGCCATCATTTTTTGAAAGGCGGATGGGGCAGAAGCAAGGCCATAGGGGACTCTACAGAATCTGAAAAGACCATCATGTGTGATAAATGCTGTAAGGTCTCTACTATCTTCATGGAGGGGCAGCTGGTAGTATGCATTAGCTAAATCGATAGTAGAGAACATCTTAGCACCCTGTAAGTTTGCAAAAAGTTCGTCAACATGAGGCAAGGGGTAGGAGTCTGTGATTACAGCTTTGTTCGGTTCACGGAGATCTGTACACATATGTATTCCTCCAGTTTTCCGACCTGTGACTACAATAGGTGAAACCCAGGGTGATGCTTCAATTTTCTCAATAACACCAGCTTTCAGCAACCGGTCCAGTTCTGCTGAGACAGAAGCCCTGACTGCAAATGGAAGTCGTCGGAGTTTCTGACGTACAGGTTTCACAGTAGGATCCACTTTCACTTTGTGTATGAAGTTGTGTGCACAGCCAATGTCAGGAGCAGCAGGGATGCAGGAAGCAGGGGCGGAGTTTGTGGTCAGCACAGGAGCAGGTGGAGCTGGGGGATGAGAAGCAGGTGGAGGAAGAACGGCATTGCCTTCAATGCAGATGTTTAAGGCTTTCATAAGGTCTCTCCCTAGAAGAGGAGTGCCTTTGTTCACTACAAAAAATGTGGCTGTAGCAGTTGAGACACCTCGACTCACGTTGACTTGCAGACAGCCAAGCACTGGAATTTTTTTCCCTGTGTAGGTAACCAATTGATTAACAGGTGGGAGCAGTGGTGTGCTGTGAAAGTACTGGGCATAGGTGTGATGGGGCAAAATAGACACTGCAGAGCCAGTATCTACAACTAAGTCATGCTCAGTGGGAAGAGAAGCAGGTGCACTGATATGTATTTTGCATTTAAGAGTCTCTGGTGCATGGTAAGGCTCTCTTAAGTACAGTATAGTCAGTTCAGGTAGCTGTATCTCACTCACATCACTGGTCTTGGATGAGCGGCAAACACGAGCAAAATGTCCAATTTTATGACAAGACTTACAAGTTGCCTTAGCAGCAGGGCACTGAGAAGAATTAGCCAGATGTTTATCAGACCCACATCTAAAGCAGGTACGAGAGGAGGAAGCAGTGGCTTTTGAAGTTTTATTTGGGCGAGTGTACTGTTTGTACTTCTTTTTAGAGTCCTGTGGACGGGGATGGACAGCCTGCACTGGGACACTACCATTTGTTGAAATAGCTTTGGCTTGTTGAACAGCAGATTCCACTTGTGTTGCAATTGTAACTGCTTTGTCCAGCGTCAGGTCTGGTTCAAGTAAAAGTCTCTCTCTTATGCTGGGATTGATCACATGTTCAATTAGCTGGTCACGGATCATTTCATCCGTTTTGTCATCAAATCCGCATTTTGAAGCGAGGTCACGCAGTGCAGCTATATACTGTGCAGTAGTCTCATGAGACACTTGTCTTCGCTGTCTGAAGACGTGCCTTTCCACAACAACGTTAACTGTGGGCGTGAACTGTTTCTCTAGGGCAGCAACAGCAGAGGAAAACGTGTCACCTGTATCTGGTAATGAGTAGAAAATCCGTTGTCCCTCGGTCCCGAGACAATGGAGTAAAGTCGCTCTCTTCCGCGCTTCAGGCCAAGCATTTCCCGTTGCATTAATTACGAGCAAGTAGTTGTTGAACATCTGCATCCACACGTCGAAGGGCATCTGCGGCTCTCCCAGGCAAGGCAAAAACAGCGGAGGCACGTTCACAGACATGCTGATTCAGCAGAAAAAAACACGCAAAAATATGTAGGTCCACTCGTCGCCAAATGTAATGTTTACTTATCAATAAGACATACGCCCGTATCTTCAGAATAACGTTTACTGATGAAGCAAGCAGGTTAACAAGGTATCACAGGAGTAACAGGTAGTAAAACTCGTGCTCTCTGCATCTCTCTTCTTCTACAGTTCATACACTGAATCTAAACACTCTACTATCAAGACAGCACCATCAGAGCAACAAAGTAGCAACAACATAAGCATGAACACAACACATGCCATGCTCATCATGTTGAATCTACCACAGAGAAGCATGATCTCCTCTTATGAAATGGGAATTATTGCAAGAAAACTGCAATAATGAGCAGAGACTGTTGTGATAAGTTCAGTACTGGGGAATTGGAAGTGAAATGTCCATTTGCAGCATTTAAAAAAAAGGCCATGATGAGGTTGAACTATGTAGTTGGTTCTATGTGTTCAACAGGAATTTATAGCATGTAATCTATACAAATGACCACAAGCTGGGATAATGGTTAGCATGTCCACCTCTTGATCGGAAGATTGCAAGTTCTACTTATGGTCAGGTCATACCAGACCATCATAAAAATGGTACCCACTGCCATCTGGCAAGGCATGCTGCAATACAGATGCGAGTGGGGAGTCAAACTCTTACGGTTACCAGAGGACGAGCCTCCCACTGTAACCTTAGCTGTATAGGTGAGAGGCCGAGGGCTATAGAACTGAAGATTGGCGCTGCTCAATGTGCCTTAAGGGCCTGGTTAGTACTGGGACAGGAGACTGCCTGGGAAGACCAGGTCCTGGCACAGGAAGGACTTTGGATCTATACAAACAGGCACGCTGCAATACAGATGTGAGTAGGGAGTCAAACTCTTGTGGTTACCAGAGGACTACCCCCCGCCACTGTAACCCTAGCTATGTATAGGTGAGAGGCTGGGGGCTATAGAAATGGAGATTGGCACCACCCAACATGCCTTAAGAGCCTGGTTAGTACTGGGATGAGAGACTGCCTGGGAATACCAGGTGCTGGCACGGAAAGGACTTTGACTTTGAATCTATACAAACACTATTTTACTCAAATAATAGCAAAGTGTTAAATAATTAAATAGATTAGCACAATAAATTAAATATAACACAGCAATGCTGCCCAAAGTCCCAGCAGAACTCTCAGATCAAAAATCCCAGGTGACCTCCAGTGTGACAGGTGAGAACAAGGTGCAAATTAATAAACACCATCTACTTAATGCACCTGAAGAATCACTTTCTCTTTATACCTTCCAGATTCCATCTTAGCAATTACTGACCAAACAAGTCAAGCAAATGAACACATGTTGTAAATGAATAAACCAAAATAATTTCAAATAAGGACCTTTTCTCATGACCAGCCTCTGTTTAGCTTTGTTCAAAGTAAAATACTGTACTATTGAGGCCAGCATGGTGGTGGTGCAGTGGTTTGCTCTGTTACCTCATATGAAGAGGATTTTGGGTTTGAACCTCATGGCTGGCTTTCTGTGAAGAGTTTGCATGTTCTCCCTGCATGGGTTTCCTCTGGGTGCTCTGGTTTCCTCCCATAGTCCAAAGACATGCAGGTTAGGATAATTGGTGGCTCTAAATTGACCATAGGTGTGAATGTGAGTGTGAATGGTTGT
>JAOEHJ010000022.1:74142265-74152895 GCA_025447855.1 Potamarius usumacintae | reverse complement strand
AAAATGCTATTTCAAAATGACAGTTTACCAGGATGCTATTTGAAATCCCTGAGGAGAGACACTGCTCTTTACTTACTCGTTTCAGGGTTAATTATTTGTTGAAGTCAACATTCATAATAAGTGTCCTGTTCCGTCGATTGCTTGCGTTCTGATATAAGTGAGAGCGGGGGATACGTAAGTGAGCAGTAGCTCACAGTTGATCTTGCTCTTAAGACCACTTTTCTGGTATATTTAATAATAAAATCTAGCGATATTGTAAACTGACATTTCAGTGTCACTGACATCATCATCAGAGTAAAATAAACAGTGTTTCAGTCAGTGATTAAGAGTCAGTTCACGTTTTTACAAAGGTCCTAAGAGAGTGCATCAAGGTAAAAACTTAGCACGTACTGAATCAGATTGGATGTTTAATTTTGCCTTTTTTGCTTGGATGAGCAATATCTCATAAATCAGACAGTCTAGCTTCCCAGTGCATTTCCATAGAATAATAAATCAATTGCTCAAATCAGGGATGTCCAGGAGGCCATGCTCAGTCTTAAGGTGTTGACCATTAGTTGAGTGGTGATGTTCTTCAATTCGTTGGTACAGATGCCTACAGGTGTCACATGCCATACAAACCACACTTAAATAAATAAGTTGGCTAACCAGCAGTGGTTTGGCTTTGTGTAACATGACTTCCTCCTGAATTTTATGATTCGTGTAAACAGGAAGTAAGGCTATGTTAAGTAGAGCACTCAAAGATCCAAGCTGTCTTCTCACCATGTCAGATGACTTCTGGTCTTTAAAAGGCAAACAACAAAAGGTGTTCACAAAATATGTTTCATATTTTAGATTCTTCAAAGTAGCCAGCGTTTACCTTGATGACGCTTTATACACTATTGGCGTTATCTTAACCGGCTTCATGAGGTCGTCACCTGGAATGCTTTTCAGTTAACAGGTGCCTTGTCAAAAGTTAATTAGTGGATTAATTTCTTGCCTTCTTAATGTGTTTGAGATCAAACTGTAAATAGTAAATAATAACAATACAGTAAATAGCCCTATTCCACAACTGTAGTAATCCATATTATGTCAAGAAGCGCTCAGCTAAGTAAAGAGAAATGACATCCATCATTACTTTCAGACATGAAGTGACTATTAATTAATAAAAATAAAGAACAAAACATTGAATTAGGGCCCAGTCCCACAACACCAATAACTATAACTATACCTATAACTACAGCTATGACTATACCTCTGCCTGAATTTAGTTCCAGTCTGGAACAGAAACACCACAACTATAATCCCGACTATTATATCGCTTGGTCCTGACACTCAGGTAAATAAATGCATGCGACTTAGGAATAGTCATGGAAGTTTTTTCCAAGTCGTAGCACATTATTCCGAGTCATACTGTACAGCTTAGACTCCAAAACAACCCATGTTGAAAAAATACAGATAGGTCACAGATTACAGAAATATAATAAAAAAGGATATAAAATACGGAGTGGTGACGGATTTTAATACGGATGCATCACAGATGCTGATAATTTACGGATTGGTCACGGACGATTCAGTATATGACAGATTGGTTCCCGATTTCATACGGATGATGCATCATGGATAAAAAATTAAGAAGTCTAAAACAATTCAATGTTTGGACTGCTGAAGTTCATAATTACCGTAAAATATCTGAATTTACAGTATATGTTTACTTTATTAATTTACTATTGATATTTCATGGAAAAATCACATATCCGTGAATAAAAGATCCATGCTTTGTATTATAGTTTTTATTTTGCGTGAATCCGTATTCCGTGACTTCATGATGCAACAAGGATGTACAAAGATGCCCGGGGAAAATAGCACGTGCTCAGATAACATCACATGTCAACAATTATGTGATTGGTGAGATGTTTTATCGGATCAGGTCCAGATCTGGAAAAATCACTCCTGATGCAATCTCACTGATACGGATAAACCCAGGCCTGGGCTATAGGATCGTTATCAGTCTGGTGTGAGCACCAACCATATAAACTTCAGGGAACCAATTTATTTAGAGTTATCGTTATAGTTGTAGTTATAGTTATAGTAATCAGTATTGTGGGACCAGACCTTTAGAAGTGTGTCCAAACTTTTGACTGGTACTGTAATCCATATAGAGTACTCGAAAATGGTAAATTTATGCAAATTGAGGCTAGTCAATTAAGGGTCACATTCATGAGTCTCCTTACACTGTATGTAGCATACAAACTTTTTTTTTTTTTTTTTCCCTGAACTACCTGGATTTTCATGAACACCAAATTTCTTGTGTACATGCACCTGTTAAAGAAAAAAAAACAACTTTTATAAGTAAATAAATAAATTAATACCCATCTTAATAGTAATCGTAATAGGATAAACACATCCCTGAATGATGAAATGACTCAACCCAGTACAATCCAAACATGAATCCCAACAACATAGAAGCAGCATGATTACTGCATTAGCCAGTCTGAGGTCTGCTGTTAATTTTTAATTAGGTCCTACATAATAAAGATGATTCCCCGGTGGCCAGAGGACTTGAACATAAACAACTTAGGCTGGCCAGCAATTATTGAAGTGTTATCTGGCAATAACATTGGAGAGACCTGAAATGGCTTGCGATAAACCGCTCACGAACCAGCACTCTTGTGGGAAGACAGTGCTTCTCTAACCTCAGGTCTGGCACTCAGCAGATGTTTGATAAATATTTATTTGTTCTTTTTATTTACTCATTCATTTATAAGCCTCTCTCTTTGGAGTTGGCTGAGCAACCTTGTTTCATTCTAACATCGCTTCCAGTGCTGGACCATGGCTAGGGAAGTGCTCGGTTCCTGAGATGTCTTGGCTCTGCTGTAAGGCCTCCGGTTTGACATTGCAGTCTTGGATTATTGATCTGAAAATGGCATTAATATTTAAGAACCCACAGATGGCCCTTTTCCTTCATGTCGAGTGTGTTTCAAGCTTGAGGGGGCTGACGTCATGAAAAGCAACGTAATCTGAAAGTTATGCAGTAGAGATGAGAAGATTATTGCAAGGCAGTACATATACATATCTTGTGACCAGGCTTCACGTCTGCTTTGTGAATCCATGGATGGATGGATGGATGGATGGATAAATAGAACTGATAGCTAAACCAAGACAGAGAAATCCCCTTGCTATAGCAAACAGCACTCAAGTGTGGATCACTGTTGTCAGCAAAACTTGCAGTGAAATGCTGCTACATAAACCGTCCAAGCTGAAGAGGCATAAACTAAATCTATTACATTTGAGAGCATTTGCTATGGTTATGTGGTCTGTGAAGGACATCGTGAAGATTTATGTGTACATCGCAAGTCATTTGGTCTTACTTATTATTTAAATAATAAAGAAGACATTGACAAGCTTTCGTACACAAAACCATTGTATGCACAAGCCTAAAAAAAGACAATATTCCTGTTTGTACAAAGAGTCATTTCTTCTCGAAGCTGGAGATTAAGGCCCATTATTTCCCAGCCTTCCTGGCTCTGTCCTCAAAACTAAAAGTCCCCTAATAAGCTCAAGTGAATGACCACAATGGGAAGCTTTTACAACACTGAGGTTCCAGGCTAGCACCCCATTGTGTTTTTTTCTTTTTACTAGGAGGCAGTTATTCCCTTTTAGAGCCCCCCTTATTTCCGAGGTCATGAACTGTCATTCTGTTGAGTTTTTTTTTTTTTTTTTTTGCATGGACTTCATTTCCTGTTGTTCTGCAGGGTCAGTGCTTTCTTCCTGCCCTGGATCATTGGGTCTATTAAAGCAGAGCTAGACAAACTGATTAAGTAGACCTTAATTACATCGGTAATGTCCCCCATTCTTGGGCTCGCTGCTTTCAGGACATTTGTATATATATATCTCCCTCTCTTTCTCTCTCGCTCTTTCTCTCACTCACTCACTCCTTGGACAAAAGTCCTTTGTCCCTTAAAATGCCAACAAGAAAACTCGGAGACAACTGGAGAACTTCTTCCAAAGAAACACCAATGCTGCAGTAATCAAAAGTTAGAAATGCAAGGCTCAAGTTTGACATTGTCATTCCTGTTGTCCTTCTCCTGTCTTGTTAGGGTTTAGTAGAGTCAGCTCATTTGTTTGAGTCAGCCTTTCTGTATCCGTCCTTCATTTTTCGACATTCTTTCTCACAACCCCATATGACAGCACATCGCTCAAGCAGTTCAGGGTTGAATTTTTTTTTTTTAGTCAATGCCATGTGCACCATTTTTGAAGAAGAACTTTATTCATCACACGTACACTTGTGAAATTCCTCTCTGCATTTAACTCATCTGAAGCAGTGAACACACACATGCATACACAAGCAAACAATGAGCGCACACACATACCCAGAGCAGTGGGCAGCCATGCTAAAGCCTAGGTCACAACCGGACGTACGATTTTTTGGCCGTGCAATTTTTTGGCATTTCCCAAATCGCTGCGTTTTTTTTTGTTTGTGGAGAAAGACGCACGTTGGCCGTAAGTTTGTCTTGCAACCTGAAAAAGACGTAAGCGCCCGCAGAGTTTGTTTGACATGACAAAGAACCTCTGCGGCCGGTCTGCAGCCAGTCTACGGCTCGAAAATCAGCACGTCACACGCGCGCCCTCCGTGCGTTTCACGCGCGCCCTCCATGCGTTTCTTGCGTTTTTTGCACATAGACCGGCCGTAGGAGCGCGTACGGCCGGTTGTGACCGAAGCAATAGGTATGAACGGTTACTTGTATGGTGAAGCTGCAACAGACCTAGCAAGCCAGCAGTGGCTGAAGCATACTCAAGATACACACAGACCCTCTCATAAAAGGCTAACTGGCCTACAGGCATTAGGGTGAGTAAGGGAGGGGAATGCTTTACGAGGCTCTATCTGCCAATCACTTGAAATTAGTAAATGATCAAACAAATTGAGAGATGATGAATTAAAAATGGCACTTAATGCAAGTAAGTAAAACACTTACTCATACTAATCATAAAGATAAGATTATTTGTCAATACAACCCCAAATCAATGATTAGTTTTTCATCTAACATTCACTTACTCAATCACAGTATCCTAATATTGCTACGGCACAACACAAAATCCAGTTTTGAAGGCCTGTCTTAGAACCTGAATCATGAAAACAAGCAAAATAAAGGGGGAAGGGAAAAAAAGGTCCACTAATTAGTTTCAGGTGATTTAGATAGCTTTGCTGCTGATTTCCTTGGGAAATTAATTAAGGGTTACACTCTATATATATATTGACTCAGAAAAGCTGCTTAGTGCTTGTTTAATGCTTTAGTTTGTGGGGGTGTATGTAAACTAGTAAAAGTTGTATATGCATAGAAAGTAGGTAAATGAGCACAGATGGCACAGCAAAAAAAACAAGCATGTTTGATGGTAATATTAGTACTGATGCTTATTTCCTTAGCATTTTGTCTTGAGATACTTCCTGAGGGTAAGTCAGTTCAGGTTGGTAGACTTATCATTGGTTCCAGCAGAACTATAAATGATTCCAAGGATGGTATTCTCAAGAAGTTGTATGATGAACATGCTGGAGACTTCAAGGACTATCAATCTGATCAGCTGCAGTTGGCAGGTACAAACATAAACCAACATTTTAGTATGTAGTATGTTGTCCTAATATTGATGTAACTGTTTTCTCATGCTTGTTAGAAGGGTTCCCATTGGTCTGGTTAAAACTTCAGCGCTTGAGGCCCTCTGTGCAGTGTAACAATGACTCAATGTCCTTGCATATCCAGGGAAGTCGAATACCCAACTTCATGGTTGAGACAAGTGAGTGTGATCTTGCTGAAGGGAATGTTGCTTAAGCTCTACTTTTGATACAAGGATTGATCATGTGGTTTTTTTTAAACATTATAGTTGAAAGCAATATTTTTGTAGCATAAATCAGCATAATGCTTTACTTCTGGAGAGTAAAGCCTTATTTTAAAACTCCACTTGCCTTATTTATCTCATCATGTGACCTGAAATTAAGGCTTTGGTCAACTGTGTTCCTTGTGCTATAGCTTTTATTCTATGGCTCAATCACTATCATTTGAGGTGGTGAAGCTCCCGTGTTGCACAATATTGATTTCAAAATGGATGCTAACTCCTGGAAACTTGAGTTTGAGTGGAAAAGATTGGTGTAGAAGAATTTTCTTTCCTTAGGTGAAGAGGGTCTAGTACCATTATCACAGATGCCTTCTCATTGTGGCTTTTCCACAAAGCGGGTCCGCAGGGATCTTTCACTGGTTGCCAACTATGATGGCTGTAATGTTGCACAGCAGGTAACTTCCAAGTGACTTTGCTGTTATGAAGATGCCAATTGCATGAATTTGCTTATTCTCAAAGAATGTTGTTGTTTTTAGAATGGCTGGCTGTTTTTAAACATCCTTTTGCACTTTTATTTTGGTCTCTTCAAGTGATCAAGTAAGATTTGTAATTGCAGGACAATACCTACATTCTCCCCTTGAGAGTTTTGGGAGTTGCTGTGAAGATGGTCTGTCCTGTGGCTCATCCCATCTCAATAGTCTCCTGTAGCCCTACAGCTATGATTGTGAATCTTGGCATGTCTACAGATGCTGTCTGGCTGAAGGGTGAGATTAGGTTCTGCTTCAGTGAGTGGTGTTTGAGGGTGGGGCACAACTAGATTATCTGGCACTGAAGAGCTTTTGATTTCAGTGTATGGTGTCTGGCAACCTCTGTATCAAGCTTCCACTACCTGTGGCTTTACTGTCAATGTTGTGCAAGGTGGACTGACCCTTACTGCACCATATACAAGCAACTGCTGGCAATATGAGGTAATTCTGCACTTGTGGGCTTGTATGTGGACTACTTAACCTAATTAACTTAATCCCTTTTTTTTTTTTTTTGGTCAGGGTTCTGAGATGTATTTGTCTGTGCAATACACAAATGGGGAGTTGACAGTGTCCTGCCCAGCTGTTCAGCTGCCTGCTGCCATGTATGTCCCACCTGTATCTCCTGTTGCATATGTTACTATGGGTTATCCTTTCCTTATGGTAAAACATGGCATTTTCTATTACAGGCAGCCTGGAAATGCTATAGCTGCACCAGTTGGTTCTGGTCAACGGGTTTATCCTTGGCTTCCTGGAACACCTCATCCTTATATGCCATGGCAATTCCACAATCTATATCCTCCAATTTTTGGCCCAACTGCAGCTCCAACTACCATAGTTCCACCAGTCAGTGGAGGTCTGAATCCATATCCTTGGCTTCCTAGAACAAATTATCCTTATGGTAAGCCATGGCAATTCCACCAATATCCTCCAGTTTTTGGCCCAACTGCTGCTCCAACTACCATAGTTCCACCAGTCAGTGGAGGTCTAGAGCAGATTCCTAAAATGAATTATCCTTATGGTAAGCCATGGCAATTCCACCATCAATATCCTCCAGTTCTTGGCCCAACTGCAGCTCCAGCTATCACTGTTCCACCAGCCAGTGGCGGACTGAAGCCATATCCTTGGCTTCCTAGAACAACGTATCCTTATGGTGGAATTGCCATGGCATACAATCAATATCCTCCAGTGTTTGGCCAAACTACCACAGTTCCAACAGCCAGTGGAGGTCTGAAGCTGTATCCTTTGCTTCCTAGAACAAATTATCCTTATGGTATGCCATGGCAATTCCACCATCAATATCCTCCAGTTTTTGGCCCAACTCCCGCTACCACAGTTCCACCAGCCAGTGGAGGACTGAAGCAGTATCCTCTGGTTCCTAGAACATATCCTTATGGTTATGGTATGTCATGGCAATGGAGGTGGTGATCTGAAATAAACAAGTCAAAGTGATGCAGTGGTGGTGATCCTTGCTTATGACCATAAATCTATGGTAACTACATGCCCAAATACCTGTAGTTCTTTATGCTGGGTTACTGATTCTCCAATAGGCCTAGGTATCTTGGGTGAAATGTACATGTGCCTTATTTTAAATGCACTGATCACATTAAGGTACTATACATTAGGTGCATATTGTTATTTTGGAACAACCTAAATTACCTCTTGTATTTAAATTTAAGGTACAAAATAGGAGGTACTTGGTTGTCTCAGGTTCTTGTACTTAACTTGGATAAGGGCTACTCCAAGCAACTTTAACATCTAAAACCACTTGAAGGAATCTTCACCTTTTGCCCCATGTCTCTTTGGTTTTATATCTGCTAGGGGCAAAGGTGGCTGGAATTGGTCCAGAACTGTTAGACTGCTGCATTTGTGTGTACATGTATCTTCCACAATCCTTACTAGAACCTAGTGTTGCCAAGATAAGTGCATTGAGGCAAGACTTGGCATTGAGAGCCTGCCAAAATAAAGGCAGGGTGAGGACCAGACCTGGGGGAGGGGTGACAGCCATTTAAAAAGAATAAAAATTAAAGTTGCCATGATTGGGAGCAGGAGATATTGGATGCAAAATTAAGTGTTAACAAATTGGCAGTTTGAAGTCTCTGTAGCTTTGATGGGGCTTTGAAGTGAAATCCTTAGCTGTCAGAGTGAGGAGGGTAAAAATGTGGTCAAGCCAGAGACCTTTAAGTACTTGACCACTACAGTGTAGTGTCTATAAATGCTTAAGTTTGTGACTTTACTTAATCCCACAGCTGTAAATGTAGCCTGTGCAACTTGAACATGAGCACTGTATATCTCTGGACCAGCTAATTTTTAAAAGTTTTTTTTTTTTTTTTTTTATGCAGCAATTGTAAAATGTAGTTTAGAACATAAATTCATTCAGTAAACATGTGATCAGATCTTCTAATGAAGAAACTGATAGAACAAGCTCTACAAGCAAAATGCAGGTGCATGATCTCTAGCATCAGCTTTCTCACAAGTAGGCAGACTGTCAGCTGTTTGGACACCACTTTTCAAAGTTTTTATTTTGACCATTTTACTTTTTGTAGAATATTGAAGGTATCAAAACTGAAATAACACACATGCAGTGATGTGGTAAAGCAAAGTGTCAGTTCAGAAGTACTGAGTTCATGAAGTTGGTGGATAACACCACCCTCAATGGACTCCTCTTTGGTGAGGGCAAGTCCACTTTACAGGGGGGAGATTGGCTGCACCATATTGTCAAAACAGTGGAAATGATTGTGGACTTCAGGAACAATCCAGGCCCTCCTCTCCCCATCACCCTGTGTAGCTCACCAATGGGCACTGTGGCATCCTTCAGTTTGCTTGGCACCATAATCATCCAGGACCTGAAGTGGGAACTGAACATCAGCTCCCTCATTTCAAAAGCACAGCAGAGGATGTACTTCCTGCAGCAGTTAAAGTTCAATCTGTCAGACAATGATGGTGCACTTCTACACAGCCCTCATTGAGTCAATCACCATCTGGTATGCCTCTGCCAGGGACAAGGGTAGACTGCAGGGTATTATTTGCTCACCAGAGAAGGTGATTGGCTGCCGCTTGTCTTCATTTGAGGACCCGTTCGCCTCCAGGACACTGAGGTGGGCAGGAAAGATTGTGGCTGATCCCTCCCATCCCAGACATGAACTCTTTGAGATGCTCCCCTCGGGCAGGTTCTTGTTTAGTTCTTATATCTTAGACCATTATGTAGCTCCTTTATTAGAATACTGTCTTTAGTATTTATTTAGCACCTTAACTCCAAGCCAAATTCCTTGTAGTTGCAACAATTACTTGGCAATAAATCTCTTTCTGATTCTAATACATACACACAGTTCACAACACAGTTATGATTTTATATGACAGGTTCAGAATCTATGTACCTTATGGTTAAGCTTATGGATACTTTAGAGCCAGGGCCCTCCTCAAGCCGTGATACAGCAAGAGAAAATACCCTTTAATGTTTTTGATGCATCTGTTTGCAGGCAGCATGGCATGACTTTGATGTAAAATTCATTATTGTTTTTTAAAAAAAAGTTCCCCTTTGTTGCACAATAAAGCCCATAAGTGACTTTAAAACTGTATGTACAGTGGTTATTGAACTCATTTGGGGCTGTTGAACACTGAGATACTAAATATTTGAGGGATTTATTCTCTGCCATTTGACCTCTTTGTATGTTTAGATGTTTCGCCGTTCACATTTATTTTATTGTTCAAGTCTTTAACTTATTAAATGAATGAGGTTTTTCTCACTGAATTGCTGATTATTGTATTGACCGTGCTTTTCGACTAAATTGGCACAGCCAAAAAAAAACAACAACTCAGATTTCTTGTAGTGCACCTTGTAATCTATCAATGAAATATTCATCAGCCTAAAAATTTAACTGCATATAATGAGTTGGTACACAAAGGAGACATAAGGATGAATTTGGAAGTCTGTTTGTGACAGCAAAGTCAGTCTACACTAAGTTTATACTGATCTACTAGCTTATCAACTAGCTACAGCCTGGGTACAGTGGTGCTTGAAAGTTTGTGAACACTTCAGAATTTTCTATATTTCTGCATAAATGGGACCTAAAACATCAGATTTTCACAAGTCCTAAAAGTAGATAAAGAGAACCCAGTTAAACAAATGAGACAAATATTATACTTGGTCATTTAATGAGAAATTATCCAATATTAAATATCTGTGAGTGGTAAAACTATGTGAACCTTTGCTTTCAGTATCTAGTGTGACCCCCTTGTGCAGCAATAACTGCAACTAAACATTTCCGGTAACTGTTGATCAGTCCTGCACACCGGCTTGG
>JAOEHJ010000022.1:73637313-73649510 GCA_025447855.1 Potamarius usumacintae | reverse complement strand
GGTCTCAACGAATCTCGTTTACGGCCATCGCTTTGACATATGGACTGATATATTACAGAGCATATTTCAAACACTCAACTTGCTACAGCAGTGACAAAATAGCGATCAAAAATGCATTCCATAATGAGAAATAGAATTTTGATTAAAAAAGTTTGCCTTCAGTTCTCCTTTAACTGAAACAAAGTTGTAAACAAATTGTTTACAACAAGAAAATCAGCAAACAAACGACCAACTTTTGTTCCTCAAGGGAAGATTGACCCAAAATATCGATCAGAACTGGAACTGGAGATTCAATTCTAGTGAGAGGCCTGGAAAATTTGTTAATTTGGCCTAATTAGTAACTCGTTAGCAAAAAAATTGACAAAACAACCAGAACGGAAATCCATGGCGAACTGAAGGAGGAGATACAATTTAACTGAATTGCTGATAACGGATGGACGCCATGCCACGGCGTGGCAGCAACTCCTTGGCCTTACGGTCAGATGAGCTAAAAATGTCTACAGTATGATTTCCTAAGCCTGTACAATATACTGCGCCCACCATTTCAATATTAACGTTCAACGTGTCTAGGATTGCGAGATCATGGCCGAGACACAAGCAGGACAAATGTGTGTTTGTTTACACGTTTTTTTTTTCCCTTCCTTAGTCCATCTTTCTCTGTGGCTCCATCTGCATGCACACTAAACATAACATACTGTACACACACCACAAACAATGCTATTTACAAAAATGAACACACTTGACTTTATGCACATTATATTTGAGACGTGTGCATGAATAAATGAACAGATCTATATGAGCTTATATTTCAACCCTTAAATGCACTTAACCCTGCAGCTGAGTAGCTTATAATCTGACCAGGAAACCAGAGGAGCCTCTCGCGCCACATTCCACCTTTGATGGATGTATTATAAAATCAGGAAGACGGGCTGCTCTAAAGTTATGAAAGGATGCGCGCAGAAGCTTCAGGAAGAAGAGAGAGCTGACGAGTGTCACATAAGGATACTGAAGCAAAACATCGACGACCCGTACCTGTGAATTGCTGCAAAGAGGTCCTCTGTGGTGCGGGGCCGCGTGGGAGTCACCATGCCTTCAACGATGTCGCCGTTCAAGCTGGGAGTCTGCGGGGAGTTTGATGCGTTGGACTCGAACACTTCACCTGAAAGATGGATGAATCGCAAATTAATATCGACAGCGGTGAAAGCTTGCAGCTCTGAGGTGCTGACACGTTCTGTTTCTTATGGAGAAGCAAAACTACCACATAGCATACGTTCCAGAGATGGCACGGAGCCTGTCCGACTCAAAAGCACGTCACGTCTACATAAAGGGGGTAGATTGTGGCACAGATAAACACATACCCACATGTTCTGGAGGGAGATAAGTGATGCACAGTAACATGTATGGCACAAGTGAAAGAACAAACTGGTCTGAAACTAAACACGCACCCAGACAGGACAAACTCTCATGCAACAGCTGCAAAGCACGTTCAATGTCAGAAAAGGACAATCTAAAGAATGACGGGCCTGTCCTACTCAAGTAAGCAACACCTTCTCATACCTCACACCCCGTCAGTCACAAATCATACTCAAGGGCAAACCCTCGCTTTAAGAAAAGTCAGTAAACTCTCTTTAAAGCTTACATTTTCACAGATGAATCCGTCTCTCCATCAGAGTTGAGTTGCTCTGATCCCGTCCTCTCTCTCCGCTCTCGTCTCTCATCTGCACTTGCCCGGGATGATGTAGGCAAGCTCACATTATCCACTCTCTTTCCTCCCCCCTCCCTCCCTCTACACCCCTCCCCTCCATACTAAGCGGCCAGCCCTTGGGAAGACTGCCCCATCCTATCTTCATTGTGACAAAAAAGAGATGTATAGGGCAAGAGAGAGAGAGAGAACAGGCTGGAAGGGAGGGTGTAACAGATGTGAGGATAAGGGAGGAAGGAAGGAAGAATATGGAAGAGAAAAAAGTCAGCGTGAAACAGGATAAACAAACAAGAAACAGGACGGACTCAAAAAGCAGAAACGAGGGGATTAACGGGAAAAGGAATAAGCAAGGGATCAGGATGGACAGGAGTCCGTGGAACAGTAAACGAGAATGATAGAAGTATGAGAAATGGCTGGCGAGATAAGAGGGACAGAAAGAATTCATTCAAATGGCTGCTGCACCAGCATTCCGCAAGCCCCGATTCGCCAGGGAGGAGGTGGTGGGCATAATCCTTTGCCTCAGTTCACCAGAATTTGACAAACATAACGCTTACAGCTGCACTGCCCTTGGCAGCTCCCAGAAAGGTGAAATTCACGTCAAAGTAATACTCGGTTTAACCAGTAACACACACTGAGAGGATTCACTCACAAGGCCTAAAAGCACAACCTGACTCACTGTAAATACTCGCCCCGTGTTTATTAGTCCGACTTCTCAAATTTATTCCCGTTTCTTTCACGCTCTTCATCAAAAGTTAACAAATACATTTGTCAATGTCTCGTGTTTCCAGCATTTAAAAAAGAACCAAGTACTGAAAAATGTATGATTCTGCCACCCACTTTTACAAATGACCACCGAGAGCAAAATTAGAACATTTTCACTCACCATCATCTTTGGAGCAGACGGATCCTGCAGTGCTACTTAATGCATCTTCATCATCATCTCCACTGTCTTCCTCTTCTCCTTCTGAAGTGCCCATTGCATCATTAACAGACACAGATGCTTCCTTAATGATGGGAGTCTGGGAGGGTTCCTCAACCTGACTATCAGTTGGACATGTGCTACTTTCACATGTGGAACTCTCAGTGGAACTGTCCTCATCTTCTTTCTTTACCTCCTCCACAGATTCCTGAACATCTGGTTTAGGCACACTAATGATCACCTCTTTCTGAACATTTGAAAACCCTTGAGAAGAAGAATCCTCCTCAATGGCTAGTGTCTGCTTGTCCTCTACAGGTTCGACTGCAAAGACGAGGGGGAATTTGGGCTTCTTGGAGATCACAGGAGGTTTTTTCTTGGGTGTGTTTTGTGGTGTTGTCACCTCCTTCTCCATACTATCCACCTCCACTTTAGCTTGGGTATGGTTTAAGTCACTTGAAGGGTAGTCGGTCACTTCAGAGGGCATTTCTTCTCCTGATTTTGTCTCAAGTGGTCTCTCTGCTGGGTTTTGGTCTTTGGTGATTACATTCTCTGTTGATGGAGATTTTAATGTTCTGTTTATTTCAGAAGTAAAACAAGAAGCCAGGGGCAAAACACTCAGGTGCTCTAACTGCTTAACTTTCTCTGGTGTGCCAGGCTTAGTAGAAATCTGCTCAGTTTCCACCTCTTGAGATTTACTGCTGTCCTCGCTATTCTCTGGTTTGACTGACCGAAGCTGCACGCTTTGGAGGGCAAACTGGGTTATTAGTGGCATGGCAGACTTGGCAAACTCTTCAGAGCGAATGGAAACTGGCCTCCTCTCCGGGTTCACTGGTTTGAGTCTATCTTTAATTCCCTTTAGGCTTGCAGAAGAAGGTATAACTGGAACCAAGGCGGGCAGGGATGGGGGTTGGGGGGGAATATGAGCATTTACAGTTGGAGGAAACAGGGGAGGTGGTGGAGGCAGGGGTGGATGAGTGGTGCTAACGGATCCATTATGTAGCATGGTGTGCTCATTCAACACTTCTGGAGGAGGAGGAGGGGGAAACTCTGGAGAGGAATTTATGGAGAGGGCCCTCAAGGATACTTCATGGTGTGGGGTACTGGGTAAAGGAGGAGGAGGTGGAGGGGGAAAGCTTTGGCTTTGAGTGCACATAGGACTGCATGGAGGAAGAGGTGGAGGGAAAGTTTCAGGGGTAAGTGGTGAAAGGGACGCTGATGAATGAGGCAGTGGTGGCGGTAGAGGAGGTATGTTGTTCCTAACAGAATCTGAAGTGTTGGAGGATAAAGATGTTGAAGAAGAGGAGACAGACACAGAGGAGAGCAAAGATGACTTCCTTTCAGGCACACGTGGCTTGGGCTTACAGCCAGAAGGTGACATGGACCTCATGAAAGAGGGAACAGGTGTACCAGCTGTTGGGGTGTTGGACTGACTTGAGTAACCACTTGAAGGGGAGGTTAACCGATGCACCCTATCTGGTGAGGATGTGTTTATCTGAGGCTTTGCTGATGTATTACCCTGAGCAGAGGGAAGGGCTGTCTGAATATCATTGTGGATATGTTGCCCGTTTGTCATGCCACCTGGCTGTCCTCCATTACACACAGAGTTGGTATGTGCTGGTGACCGTGCCTGGTCAGTATGCAGACGAGGGTAATCCATGTAATAGCCCCAAGACTCTCCGTAGTCAGAACGCAGACTGCTGGTGTCACTGTGTGATGGTGTGACATGGCAGATGGAATAAACATTCACCACCCCTGCAGCCGACACACTGCTACTGCCTGCACTTAAGCTACTCTGGCTCCGAGGCCGCATCCAAGGGTCTTCGTAGTCACTGCAAGGGCTTTGAGATGGTGAGGTCAAAGATCCTTTCCCTTTCAACCCATTCTGCAGTGACTGCTGAAGTGTAGCAATCAGTGACTCGTTAAGAACCGACCCATTGCTGGCATTAACGCCATTGTTATTCTTAGGCTTACGCTGCAGTGAGTCTGTACGTGCTGGAGGGAGGGGCGGTTTCTTAGACTTGCGAAGGGAAATAGATCGGGATAATGACTGATCACTGTAAATGCTGCTACGGTCACCTGGCTGGCCTATGCACTCATACATACTATGCCGTGTTGCCCTGCCTGCAATGCTGTGTCCTTTTGGCCGCAGACCCGAGTCCAAATGCATGGAGGTGTAGTAACCATCGTTGTCCATGGAGTAGAGCGAACTGGAGTCTGTACCTTTAGAGGAGCGCTCCAAGCTGTTGTAGAGATGATTGATAGGAGTGGAGCAGCTGGAGGTGAGTGGTCTTCTGGGCAACACATTCTCAGCGGTGTCATAAATCCACTGCTCATCTGACGATGCTATTCCTGCAGCGATTGTACTGTGGCTGTTTACGCTGCCATCTGACTGACCACCTTGCTGCATGTCTGTATCAGCACTGGTGGCCACGCTGGTGGTGCTTTCTCCGTTGACACTTGATATCCTGAGAGGTCTTGCATGCACTTGTTGCCCTGGGCTAGCTGTAGAGTGAAGGGCAATCACCTCAGATGAACATGACAGTGATGCTTTGGGAATGAGTGATGTTGAGTATGCTGCATGAGGAGAAACCATACAAGCAGTCCCCCAGTCCGCATATGATCCCCTCACCTCCTGGGATTTTGGGCGGGCTGAAGCGCTAATCCTAGGGGCATTCCTCATGTGAATTGCAGTCTCATCAACTTGGAGCTTTCCAATCTGCCGAGGTGCTGGTACACCACTCTCCTCTGGCCTACATGGAGTACTGCTGTTCAGGAGCTCTGCATTCAAAGAAACCCGTGCACCCCGTGGCAAGCTGTGGAAGCGCTGGGGATCACCGTTAAACTGAGGAGCCATGACATGCACAGGAGATCCAGGGGAATGGTTGTTCGGAACTGTGGATATATTGGTGGCCGATGTTGACATGCCAGCCATCTGAGCAGCAATTCCTTGGCCTCTCTGAGCTCGGATCCTCCTCACAGATGGTGGAACAATTTTTACCTCCTCGGTCTGGCAGCCAGAATCCCTTGTTTCGGAACACCTCAGGGTAGAACTCATACTACTAGAACGTTCCAGTGTTGAAAACTGTCCAGGAATAAACATGGACTGTGGTCGGAGCTCCCCTCCTCGTCCTTTAGCTGCAGTGGAGCAAAACAGTAATGAGAGACAGACAGACATTCATTCATACTCCAGCTGCTTCCTTCCCCTTTCCTTCACTTTGCCCCTTCCTGACATCTGCTGTCAGTCAGACTGAAGCTCATCTTTTAAGAGCACTAATTAGTTTGATTAGCTGCACCCACATCTGACATGCTAATAATATCTGTAAACTTTGATTAGAACTCGTAGCCTAGAGGCAGACGACCACAATATTGCCTAGTCTTAAGAGTACATGAGTGAATATGCATTTGTCTCGGATCAGAACCATTAAACATGTATGAAGGGGGCAACTCAAATAGCAGCACAGATTTTCTCCCTCTCTCTCTCTCTCACACACACACACACACACAAGACAAAAAATATATACATAAAAATGCTGTCATTGATAGTAACCCCACCGGTTACTTGAACATAATGGTTACATCTGCAAATAAATGGCAAACAAACACTGAAATGGGAATTAAACCAGGTCCACTGTGGATTAAGAACTGGGATCAGGACATTGCTACACCCACAGGTTAGGTTGGTTCAAGTAGATACGCACACATGAAAACAAGAAAATTAAATAAAGTATTTTGGCGTTCTCAATGCAGAAAACAGCATGTAGTGGTGTTAAAAGCAGTGACAGTTTCATGTTTATAAATACATACAAATCCATTTATTCTATCCACATTCACTGGATATGGATATGAGCAATCACACGCTCTGGTTGGCTACTCTACTACTAGGATATCAGCTCATATACCATGAGTAGAGAAAAACAAAATGGTGGCACGCATCAAGTCAGATACATCACTTTATCAAGTGAAACAGAAATAGCTAAAAGAATATAGCGCCCCCCCAATATCTCTTGTTCCACATTCTAGCCCAGTCGGTGGCAGTAATGCACCTTTAAGTTCGTTTCCCAACCGCCAAAAAACCCTAAAGAAGAAGAAAATGGTGGCGCGTGTTGCTGAACCAACCGAGGACGAAATAAAAACTCTGCTTGAAGACAAAACCCCAAAAAATACCAAAAAAAAGCAGCAATAAAATGTGCACTGAAAGTATTTGATGATAAGAACGTATTTTTTAAAAATTATTTTTCAAGAATTATTATTATTGCATTTTCACAAATTGGTCCTGTCATTTCACCAGTTTGTTTACATTCTAAGCAAAAATGATTTAGTCGGACGTTTTGTATAAAGTTTTTATTTATTGAGTTTGCAAAAAATAAAAATGCTGTTTCTCCAAATCCAGTGAATGTGGATAGAATAAAACAGTTATTCCACTCAATCTCACCGTACGTGGATTATAAACAACTCAGTGCCACGCGCCTCGTCGGCTATCAGCTCATGTACGACTCGATTTCGTGGAATAACTGTTCAATAGAGCGCTGACGCTTCTTGTATCTGTTCATTATACTTAAAACAGTAGATTGTCCACTTGCACATAATTTCTGTTCAATGTACTCGTGTTGTTAAAATGCTAAATAAATGCCCCGAAGCCTTTCCATTTGCTCACTGTCGCCCACTTGTGGGATCTCGGTTGACTAACTCTTCCATCACCACAGAAATGAGGTGGTTTGCCAGACGCATCTGGACAGGGGATCAAACTGAGACTCACATGGGCTAAACTGCACAATGTGGTATTTCATCTTCACTACTGTGACCAAGTATTAGCACTCAAACACACACACACACACACACACACACACACACACACACACACACACACACACACACACGATTCAAGCTTTACAGCCATGACACAGTGGAAAGACTGGAAACAGGTTAGATATAAAAGCAGGTGCTAAATGCTAAGGCTATGTAAAAAGGAAAATCAGGGATCCAGGAGTTAAGGTTGTACTGCACAGTTCAAAGAGAGTCGGGTGAACACTAACGTTCTAATGAAGAATGCAGACTGTAAAGGGAGGAGAGAAAAGCAATTAAGCAAAGCAGTAAAAGCTGCCTGCATGTGATGGGAATGTAATGTAAAAAGTACTACATGGAGCTGGACCTGGGAAAAAGGGTAGATGATCAAATCAGGCTATGATTTGATTGTTCTGAAACGGAACAAAAAGAGTGCACATTTGTGAAGATTATGAAGGACTAGCAAGAGTGTGACGCTGGCCTACTGCACTACAGCGTGAAGGCTAGATGATGGCAGGCAAGGCAGGAGCAGCAACGGTGGAAGCTGGCAGAGCCGTATCATACCTAGTTGCTGCTGAACGTTGTCAGGCAAACCTGATATAGTTTTTCTCCGTTTGACCTTCGTGGGCCGACGGGCCAGTGTCTCTGTGTTTATTAGGGAGCGACGGACGCTGGCCTGACGGTCAAACGTCTCCCCTGGAGACCAGGTGAGGAGGGCAGTCGTGGAGAGCAGACAGGCAATTAGTGACGAGCATGCATTTTTCATGCAGAGTATACATATATGCATAAATAAACGCATACAGTGCATTAAAAAAAAAAAAAAACAGAGGGAAACTAAACAAACAAACATCGACTATCAAGTGGAGCTAATTTTACGACTTTAAACTAAAACAGTGGAGACACTTATACAACTGTGGACCACAATGCGAGACTTCAGTACAAGAAAGGAAGCATTTCTTGGAATGGAATGCCACTTGTGAACAAATAATTAACAGCAGAGCTCATTTCATCTTTTTCTTCTTCTTCTTATTTTTTTGAAAGAAAACAAACAGTCGCAAGAATTAATATCAACTGTTGATCATTTTCATAGTTCTGGCTCTCAGCAATCGATGAGTAGGTCAAAGAGACAGAGTTACAGCTCTGCATACTTGTTTTTGATGGCAATTTCTCCAAGTTGGGTAACGATTATACGGCTCTTCTTCATCTTGTGATTCATCACGTGTGTGTGTGCGTGTGTAGGAAGTTCAGACATTTAATTTGTCATCAGAGAGAGAGAGAGAGAGAGAGAGAGAGAGAGAGAGAGAGAACACTTTAACCTAAAGCGCTATTGTTATTTAGAGGACTTGCATCATGCACCACTTTCCACAGATGCAGCCTCTGATGTCTTTGAAATGTTTTCCATCTCTCGGTGAAGTGACCTTTTGAATTAATCACTGAAGAAATTCATAGGCAGCAATTTGTTCAACTCATCACTGCAGTGCTGTATCGAGTGAGCCAGAGAACACCTCAGCGTTTTCATACGGTTCAGACATCCGGCAGCTCTGCGTATGTGTGTGTGTGTGTGTGTGTGTGTGTGTGTGTGTGTACACATGAACAAGTTAATGCTTGATCTTTGACCTCATCCTAGAGATCAGAAAGAGAACGAGAGCTCAGTTAAACAGATGACCTGAACCGAAAAGCTCTGTGCGGCTGGTAAACAGGGAAACAGAAAGAAATTTATCCAAAGACTCCACGTATTACCAAAGTACTCAGGTGTTAAGATGTTAGTGCATGCAGACACACAACCCACCTGTAGTGCTGACGCTCAGAATACGAGCGCGGCGACTACTATTATCGACACCTTAATGATCTTTTGGCCGTTGCGAAAGTAGAAAAGACTTTCAATATGTAAATTGTGCACGAATAATTACTCAAATTTCCACTGGAAAAAACAAGTCGATTCCTGATTACTGAGCGCATCAGATCACGTGACACCGTTCCACAATTATCGACATCCAGATGAGATGATTATTTATAAAACAAAAAAATAAATCGGTATGTGGTATTAAAGTTAACAAAACATTTTTTATTTAAAATTTATTTTCCATAGACTTATATTTCATACAAAATATCTTTTATATAAATATATGGATGTCGGTGTTTATGTAAATGAGGAAGTAATACTAATGTTTGTAAACAAATGAAGTGATCATGTTTAACCTGCGTCAGAAAATCTTTTTGTTCCACTTGAAGTATTTTCGTAGATCACGTTTTGTTCATCATTCGTTGTTGTTGTTGTTTGTATTAATTTCTAGTTTTGGAGTTTACCAGTAAACGTCAACAGGGAATCGACATTGTAACCGCATGAACATCCAGGTCAAAGGTCGCATGTCATTCCTCGAACCAAAATATAAAATGTCTACTGATATCGTAATATGTGGTAGATATTTACAACAAACTGAAAAAAAATTATAGATATAAATCTGAATATTTCAAGCATGTAATTTTTTAGATGCTCGGAATTTAATTCTGTTCTAATTCTATTCATTGCAATCGGATTCCAAATACTCTATCAACGTTCCATTCTGTTATGAATCACAGCACTTTTATTTTTTTAAAGTACTTCATCTACTTCAACAATGTGACCCAAAGATCGATCCATAACAGTTGTAAATGTCCCTTAATCCCACAGGGTGTCGATAATGGTGGACACCGGTGAAAATGATCACTATTATCGACACCTCACACACGTGATTCTCAAACGCTCGTTAAGATACAAAATGGCGGCTGTCAAACGAAAGAGTCAGAAACAAAGTAGGTTTCGACGAGGACATCATGAAATATCGGTGAATTTGATCAGTAAAAACACGTCCATGATCTTTCCACCATGCTTGCCTGCGATGATAACGTCCGGGTTTTCCGAAAAATTGATTAATTAACCGATAATTGTTGGAACTGAAACTCACCTTTGTAAAATAATTTTTTATTGGTGAATCTGAAAAGATGTCGATAATTATGGACTGTTGATAATTGTAGCCGCTGCTCTGGTTACCTGAGCGAAATAAATAAAGGTTGAAACCAAGACTGTTGTAAATGTTTGTGTCCATCTTTGCGGTGTTCGTCTCCCTGGCAATAGATTTGCTCTTATCTGATTGTCTGTTGCACAGAAAGTTGCCCCGTGTATCATCACCTTCAGTGCCCTCTTCATGACGTGGCCAAAAAAAAAAAAAGCCTTGGTGATGAGTAAACAGTTTGTTGGTGTGGCTAAGAGCAGGCGTGGTTATCAATAAGGGCCTCTGGTAGCTCTCAAAGTAAGATTGTTCTATTAATTAGTGAAGAATAAGATCACCTGTAAGCTGTAAATTCACCTCGAGGTAACTGATGATTGAGTTGGAGTATTAAATTGACGTGAAGTGTCGTGTCGTGTCAGGGGATCATCCAGAAAACGCAGGTGAGACGTGTCCAGGTTCAGAATCGTCGTTGATGAAGTACGAAAACGCACACACTCGAGTTCAGTCCGGGGGGGGAAAAGGTACCGATGCGTCCCTGAGTGGGAATGAAGACTGCGCACAAAATGTGACGCAAGATGTGGTTGTGAGCCACTCTGAGTATGGACGAAAGCGTGGGGGGGCTTGACGCACTGTTCCTTGTATTTGCGATGCAAAGCGTGAGCACGTGTGAGGCAGAAAGCTTTCATTTTGCTTTGTTCTTTACCACAGTAGTACATAGTTCTGTATTTCGGGTACATTTTGATGGACCTAAGCTTCTGCTCACCGTTACGTGTGTGTGTGAGAGCGAGCTGCTGACAGTTGTTGCACATGTGTCATGTCTCTGCACAGCTGCTCATGCCGAACCCCTCCACGCTCCGTCTCGTTCTCTGTCTCCTGTGACGGAGTGTATTTATTTAACCAGTGAAGCTTTTTAAAGAAATCCTTTAGCTTTTTATATTTTGCTTCAGAGCCATGAGATGTTGTGACTCGCTCGACCACTTAATGTTGCCGAGACCTCACAGCCAGCAAATGATCTCGCTGGGGAAAAAAAAAAAACCCAAACAAAGCACCACATTATATAAATACTTTCTCATATCATAACTATGACTCAGTTTGCTTTCACACAACAGACTTATTCTTAGTCAGACTGAAACTTCCTTTAGTTCATGCTGGTGACTGAATGTCTGACCTTGAGTCATCAAGACACGCTTTTTGTGCCGATCGCGAGTGAAATGAAGGTGATACTCCGGAGCAGATGTTCTGAATGAGCCACACTGACTCATATGAAGGGACTGTGAAGGTTTAAAAAAAAAAAAAAAAGCCACCACCACAATTTGGCATCGGACAGGAGAGAAAACCTTCACCTCATGACAGGCTTGTAGTACTCGAGTCTGACTCGTGCCCTAATTTTAAGGACTCGTGATTCGACTTGGACTTGAGCACTGATGACTCGGACTCATGCATCAACTGCATTCGGACTCGGATTTTTTTTTCTTTATTTTTTGTAACATGCCGTAATAATTTGGCATAAGATATGTATATCTACATTAATTTTTATACTAATTTTGTGTAAGAGTGTCACACCTGCAGACCTTGGTGTGTGCATCAGATAGACTCTCAGGCGCGCTCCGGACAGCGCACACGCCAAGCGGACTCTCGCACCTGCACAGGATTAAAGCGCAATCAGCACACCAATGTGAAAACACACTTACTTTGCGAAGTATTGAGTTGCGTTGCTGACACATTACCGAGCCTTGTTTGGTTTCCTGATCCCTGATTTCCTGTTTCTCGTCTTTGATTCTGCCGAGTCTACGATAGCCTGTTT